>KZ538055.1:17879-139146 GCA_000934665.2 Catajapyx aquilonaris | reverse complement strand
AGGGTTCAATTGGATGTGGGTTTCACATATATTTTTTTAAAAAAAATCGAAGACCATGACTGGGCACCCACCGTCTGGATTGAAATGGAACCAGCCAACTATTTTTTTTCCTCTTACACAAAAGGTTCCCAACACTCTCAACAAGGAAGTTTTTCCTCTGTAGAAAGATTCGAGTGTATTCTTAGAGGGTTGAAATCGTCATTCACAGGCATATCTCCAGCAGCTCCAGCCATACAATGGAATTTTATAAAAGACCCCTTTGCAAGAAAACGATATTAAATTCTTCCTGTACTCTTCCTGTCTTCTTTCAACAAATTCTGCGAATTCTTGCATTTTATCCACTAAAAAACGTGTAATCTGACCAGCCCAATTCTTGCTCATTGAATACACCTCAGAATAAAGAGTGAACAAGATTGGCACTCAGTATAGACCTTTTCTCAATGGCAAGGAAATTATAAGCGGACAACAGTGACATAGAATGTTGCCAGTGTCATTTCTCGTTGCCGAGTAATCCAAGGAAAATAATTTCTAAACCAGGTAGACTTCACCGGAAAACCGGAAGTTGGCCATGAAACCTACTAGGACGGTGTTATGCAATAATATGTCAACACACAAAAAAATGTCAAAATCGAGTTAAGCCCAGGAACATACAAATATACATGAATGTAATCATGTTTGGCAGAGCACCTAGTCTGCTTTGGAATGGGAAAGTTGATCCTGGATTCAACAAGTCCGTCTTTTCTCTCTGAGCCTCTCCCGCCCTTCCCGCGATCCGAACGCGCAGATCCGGGGAATTGGCCAACCCGGAGAGGATTTTGGTGAAAGAGGAGGGGGTAGGGTTGGTGGGGTGGGGTGGGAAGGGAGAGAATATATATAGTAGAGCATGAGGTAGGCATAGGCAAAAGCCAGGTTGGGAATAAAAGCGCGCAAGTGTACACGGTTTCCTCTCAGACCTTCAGGCTGCGTGGCCGCGTGAGCACCTCTCATGTTATATTACTAGTGACCTGTGACCTGTCTGCCCTGCTCGACGACCTCCGAGAGGTGGTGAAATCCGCGGATTATGCTCAATAGCGGCTGGTAAGCCTCTTTTTTTCACAGTTGTCGTTCCGAGGCTTTTGAGGTTCAAAAGTCGGATCAAAGTTTGGGGACAGTTTGCATCCGAATCGACCACTGATGTCTGACTTTACGATATAAGTTGGGCTTCCGGTGTTTTTTTGTGAGAAAGATAAGGCGGGGCCAGTGTCACCAAACAATATTATTCAGCTATCAAAATATACCAACAGAAATAATTTAATATTAAAATTAAATCAGTTGGTCAATTTATGTGTGGCATATCTTTAAAAACATTCAATATGTTGGCAGGATGTAAGTCAAATTTTCTCGAGTTTACCGTACATTATTGAAATGTCGTTGTTGCCATTGTGACGTACGTAGGCCCCATCAAAGTTCCGAATCCGTTGTGATCCCAACAATTAATGTTATAAGAATCCGCAAGGCCCCAAAAAGGACGGCTTAATCCTGGTTTATCCGGCCTTTTCAACCGGGGCTTTAACTGAATCTGACTAACAGTTATTTAACAAAGCTCCGACCCAAATATGAGCTCAAATTGAGCACACTAATTTCATTGTTCATTTTAACTACACCATCGACGGAAAATGGTGTCATAATGTCGCGCCCGAGTTGGGTTAACCATGGAACAGTGACGTGGGATCTTTTAGAACCCGAAAGGAATTAAAATGCATTAAAATTAAAATTAAAATGAACTGTTGCCATTTAAAAAAAGGATGTAAGAGGGACGTGCATGTTTATTTTGAATTAGCGATCATTTTAGTCATTGTTCATGCATTATAGTCAATACATTGAAAAGTATTACGATTGTAAAAATTAATAAATATTAAAATATGGCGAACGTCACAGTTAACGTCACTTTCAGGAACGTCATTATTCCAGGGTTTTAAATAATGATTACTAATAAGCCGGAAATGACTAGTTTTTCATTTGTTTAAATCGGGCTGTCAATAAAAGGCAGCTGTGAAACGCTTCATATAACATGTAATTATAAGTATTTAACTGCCCGCTAAGTGCTAACAGCAGGCAAGTTGTTTTGTCCAACCTTTTAAACAGACAGAATATGTTTTGACAGCCTGTTAAAAATTTCACGATTAAAATGGGCATGAACGTGTGTGTTAAATGCGATTAATATTGTATTAGCAAATTTCCGGCAGTATTTGACTGTAATAACAGCTTATTTTCGAAATATATGGAAGTCAACAGCCATAGCCCACTAATTTTGATGTCGCTGTGTCATTTTAATTGAATAAACCCATTTCGAATAGCAACTATAACACCGCAACAAATCACATGCTATTTCACAATAAACAAGCCGGGCTTAACTCAAACCACGCTTTAATTATTGTCCCAGTAACGCAATTAAAATTAACCCCCGGATGCAATATAACGCCTCTAATGACGTTACGTCACACAACTCCGATTGTTGTCATTATTGGTTGCAAAAAAAGTGCAACAATGACGCCATAAATGTTGTTTAAGCTAGCCGCCGCATGTGAAATGGGCTCGTAAATAAGGAGTCATGTTATGCCCGTAAATAAGGAGATTATTGAACATTATTTGTAAAATTCTGGAAGCCAAAATCGGTGTTGCCAGTTCGGAACAATAATTCTGACAAACGTGATAAAATCTCTGTGCATTTGTTGTTTTGTTAATGCGCGCGTGTATAGTTTTTGCTCATGTTTTCATTACTCTCAATTAACCCGACAGCCTCTGACGGTCATTATTGGCGGAAGCACTAATAATGCACATCTCTTTATAAAGTTGTCCTCTGTCGCTTCAGGAATTCTGAACCTTTATGAAACTTAAGAGAGAGTGTGTGTGTGTGTGTGTTACAAAGCGCGACATGTGCCGTTTTTTAAACATTTAAAGCCGTTAGTCAGGGATCATTAGCAGCCGTCACTCTTTGTTTGAAGAAGCGGGTGAAAAGCAAGCAATTAACCAGGCGACAAACTAGAACTCAAGTGCAATCCAAACACTCCAAGCAAGCACATCAGCCCAGAATCGAAAACGAGCATTGCAGATTCATCATTTACCGCCCCGTTGAAACAACAAGGCCAAACTGCCTGATAAACTATGAAACCTACTGGAGTCGCAGGATTATATACTCGGACTTTATATAATAATACTTGACTTATTGTCTGCTATATTGTTGCCTGAAATTAGTGCATTTGGCCAGCTTTTAAAAGGCGTTGCGTAATTTCCGATAAATGTCATGCCGGAATTTTATTGGAGGTGACCATGGCCGACATCCTGCACTATATATAAGTGGGCGACAAGAAGAGGTCCCTCTTGGATGCTGGAGCTAAGCCATCCTTCAAGGGATGTCGCATTGTGTGCTGGGGCTCTAAGCCCGGAAGCGAGACCAGCAAGTGCAACATTGTTGCTCTGCAGAGCCTGCAATCCAGAAACCTGACCGGCAAGCCACATGATTGACAAGAAGTGAACATTGAACTGGCTAAACCAACAAACGACCATATAATACTGTTCATGTAAAGCTGTGGCCAAGTCCGGGAATCTAAACATGCCGTTGGAACAATAATTTATGCATATACAGGTGAGATATTATAATATTTCACTTTCCCACACCCAATTTATCTCCAGTGCTGCTCAAAAATTTTGCGTCATCACTATTAATGGTGTAACCTAAAGTTAACTGGTGTGACCTTACCTGAAAGCTTTACTGGGGGCAGAAGGATGTATGTGACGATTTTTCAAAAAAAACACTAAAATGACTGTACAGTCGTCTCCTCGGACGGAAGAGGTCTGTTTCAACACGTATACCATATACCCATATGTAATAAAGGCAGTGACTAGGAATTTTAAATATACGGTATTTGATTTTCCCTCAGGATTCCGATATGATTAATGTTCTAAATATTCCGCCAATCCTAAGCAGATGCCTGCAGTCTGAAAAGTGCAAGCATGCTGTGGTAAAGTTAATTAATTTTACAGGTCAGTATAAGAAACATTATGACTCTACAAACTAATGAGTATCTCATATTACTTCATGACCTAAAATCTATAGAATCAGACAAAATTGGAGAGGTGAAGTTGACAAATCCGCAAATGACTCTCATGATGTCTTCAAGGTGTGGAAGTAATGAACGGAAACCTGTCCATTGCGGAATTTCTTCTGGGAACGGACGTACGTATATGAATATGACATGCAATGAATTTTTGCGGATGTAACAGAACCTGCCAAACGTGGAAACGGGACTGATTTTTTTTGTCTCCCTCAACAGAAAACCCCTGTTCATAACGGAAATCACCTCTTACCAGTCACTGTCACAAAAACAGAAGCTCCAGCCAGGTTCACTCTTGAGCCCTACACAGACCTCCGAGTCAGCTTTTTGTGGACTTCCAGACACCATGTGTCTCATAATATGCTAGTTGGCCTTTTCCTCTCTTTCTCGCCGGAAAAACTTCTGTAAAGATTTCGCAAAAAATAATGTCCCCAACATATCGGTAACCTGTCCATTACAGTAGATATTATCTTAGGGACCCATGCGATTCTTGTGTACACAGGTTCACCGTAGCTGGAAGTTAGTTATAAGCAGTTTAAACAACAGTTTTCATATCCTGAAAGTTTGAAGTTGTTGATGCGCTCCTGTCATTTTCTGCACTTCATTGTAGTCATAACATAAGCCACACTGGCGCCACAGCAGGGCCAAATCGAAAAATAAGCGGACATAATCCTAAATCGCCTAATAAAATTACGTAATAGTGACGAAAGTACGTTTTCAGAGGTGGTTTTTGTTCGCAATTCAAATAAGTTGCCGAAAATGGAAAATTCAAAATGGAAGATCCAATAATATGGCAGGCGTGTGACCCTGAAACCGCTCACTTTGAACAACTTGGGATTGGGAGGTTTTCTGGCTCCTGAATTAAAATAGGCTGATATAAATTTGCAATGCAAAATGGCGAATACAATATGGTCAACTCTGAGTAAAAGTGGACATGTGCGCATACCGTAGATCTCACAAAACTCGCAGGCGATGGGGGCTGTCTCTCTCTTCCAAAGTATCATTAAGGAAGCGGGCTTTTGTCGAAAAGTAGCCCACAGTGGCGGCCAATTTTTTTGTCACTTGGAAGTTACATAGTTCAGGCTTATGCTCGTCGCAGTAGAAAGTCGCGGAGAAGCGATGATTTTTTAAATGCCCCTCATTAAATTGAAGAAACAAGGTTCGAAACACTGTGGTTGGGGAAAGTGTCCCCCCCCCCCATCACTTCCATATTTTCCCAAATACTAATTAGGCGGATTTTTCCAGTCAAGAAAGGTCAGTCAAATAAGAATGTCAGACACCCATTTCCAGCAAAGGGAGTGGAATTGTAGAGTGCCCTTTTATCTGGCAAAAAAAAATAATTCAATGAAGCTTTATTGATGTCGGATAAGCGTCTGGGTCTGGCATCAGAGTCGGAAGGATGTTATCGGTTAATCTATACACCAACCATTTCTAGAAAGGAGCCATGTTGCAAGAGAGCCTCCATTAAAATCAATATGGCGTCACCTGTTGAGCCGGCGCCAGATTTGAACCCTACACAAATTCTTTCCCCCGAAAGTTTAATCGAGTCTCAGCTTCGTGGAGAGGATTTTAATTTCACGCGTGATCCATCTCGAGGGAGATGAATCCTCCCCGGTCCATCAGTTGGTGTCATCTATTTGAAACCGCAGACTACTGCTGCAGCTCTCTCTAGGTGTGTGGTGTCCTCTCCCCTTTCCACGCGCCGCTTCAATTAGCCAATCACTAATTTGAGGTGTCGCCGCCAGCCAGTCTCAGACGCAGACTCCTAAAATGGACCTTCCTGAAGGGTGGGTGGGTGGATGGAGCGGGGGGTTGTCAACCGTCATCGTGTTCCAGGTTACCAGACAATTTAATTAAGCAGCTTGTAATTGCGCTAATTGTTTTGGGGGACGTGGCGAGCAGGGTACCCTTCTTTGATCCGATTTTCGCACAATTTTCTCATTAAGCGATATCACGTCAGACATATGAACAAAAATAATGGAATGAAAGTAAAAGGATGTCGAGTTGATCTGGGGTTCGAAAATAGCTGCATTTCATAGTTGGCAGGACTGATTGATGTAATCCGGGAATCGCGCAATTAATTGTCGAGGCTCCGTTTGAACGGATGCGATTCACTGTTCTCTAATTATTATTAGCCAGCAATTATCCCAACAACATTCGGGGCAATGTAGGGCTATACTGTAGTGTAGGATGATCCTGAAGGTTTCCACTGCTCACGAGAACAATTTCCATGTTGAAATAAATCTTACTGTAACGAATGTATTTATCCTGACTAATCAGAGCAACCTTCACGCCTCTCCTGTTCGCAGGTCTGCCTGACTAACAGGATGAAACGAAAAGGAAAATTTTGAAACAAATTCTATTGAAGGAAGATGCGAATAGAAAAAAAAAATGTTATTCGTCCAATCAGATGACCAGAATTGATTTTTTATTTGTTAATTTTTTTTACTTTATTTTAAAAAATTTACCGCATAAGGCCTTGGGCCTTTCTAGGGGGACATCAACCAGAATTGATTTAATATCAGAATTTATCTGTCGACATCATTTTCCCTGCCTTTCCTGCAAAATATATTTGCGGTATATCCTGATACACGCAGAAAGGGGCACATGTGAGGCTAATAAAGCAAATGACTGTGCGTGTTTCGTGCGGTACATCTTGCTCAACACTGTACATGCGAGAGCGTTAATAATGACGAGCAGATTGTCCATCAAATCGCAGCATCAGCACGACTCAATAATAGAGCAAACATCCGTCATACACACACGCCCCCGCGTCCGGGTGTGTATGACACGTCATGTGCAGTGAGGCTGATTAACGCTCAAAAGGGGGTAACAGACGTCACGGAGGATAAGCTTGACGTTAATTACCTCGCGCCCAGTGCGACTGTAATAAATTTATCCAGCTGTCGCATGTCGGTACGAATTAATTTTTCGTTACCAACACTAATAAATGCCTTGGATTGGAGGGACTCCCAAATGTTGTGACCCCAATCCTGAGGTTAAACAAAGCCTCAAGCTAGCTTATTCGCATCCAGAATCACGAGGGAACTTTGCTGAAATTAACTAAGATTGGTTTTAGAAATGAAGTCACGGAACACTTATTCGTCAGATTGCGCTCTTGGGGGAACCGAACAATTAGGCCGCGATTTCCCGAACTTTCCAGCGCGTTAAACTGACAGGAAAAAAAATCGGGGCAATGAGATTCAGCAGAAGTTTTCATCCACCACCTCAAGTATAGTAGTTCCTCCGAAACATAGCGCCCGTGTCTAGAGTTCCCGAACCCAAAACTTTCCAACCATGGAAAAGAAACTTTTTTTTTTCATGCTCCACAGGAAACGATGTAGATTTATGCCTTTGAGGCACCAAAGTGGCATAGAAATGATTTCCCCCTTGGAAAGGCATCCACGCCACGGATTGAAAAAAAGCGAACTCGCGAGTTGAACAGCAGCAGTCTACAAAAATATCACGCCAAAGGCTATGGAAAAGGTGGAGGGGGCAATCGCTATTGTGACCGTGCGTGACCAGAAGGGAGGTCTTCACCTGTGATCTATAAGCAGTATTTGAAGCCAGATTTACGACTACAAACCCCAGTTATAGTAGGGTCAAATGACGTTTTTTTTGTGCCCCACCCTAGTATATGGTAAATCATAACCTGCCATAACCAGAGCTCTTTTTCATGTCGGAAGATTAACCGGTCCTGGCAATACTTCTTGCGATTTACCTCCTGACATCTCTCACCTGCAAAGTTTCGCGAATTGTGCTCAACAAAGGCTGCCTGCGACACATAATACTTTCCGGAAGCCCTCTAAGGTCGAGGCAAAAATATAGAATCGCTCTGAGACCAAGTTTTGAGACGAAGCTTTTCAATAACGCCAGGATGAAAATGTGCGTGTAGCATTAGAAATAGGGCCCGAAACTTTCACAAGTCTCTTCGGTCTCCTTCCAATAGTCCCAACCCACTGAGGACGTTTGAAAGGAATCCTCGAAACTGCATAGTAATCATTGCTCATGCCAAAAACTTGATCAGCCCTTAAAAAGTTGGAGAGGCCAAAGAAAAGTTCGTTCTGCCATTCATTTTTCTCAATCTCTCTCTTGCCTTTTCAAATGGATGCTGCCTCTTTATCTCGTCACCTCTTTTCTTGCTTCAGCGCAGCTCCTTCACTACTTTCCCATAGAGATATTTCAAAAGATACACACTTCGCCAACCCCCGCCCAACTCCTGCTATAGCGGAAGAAGAAAATCCGGCCCCGCAAATGGCTGCCACGAGCGGACACAAAAATAATCCTTCAATGAAAATTTCCAACCCATTTCCCAGCTTTAACCCCCTCAAACCACGCGCGAAGAGTCTGGTTTCATACAGATATTGGATTGGAAGTTGATGCATTGGCTTCGAAAAATCTTCGTGGACGCACACGAGGTCTTCCGATAATGATTTATGGTCGAAGGAATATAAAAAAGTGCACTTTCGGATGTGTATACATGAGACAAATGAATGGATTGCACATTCAGGACAAGGTCGTATTCGATAACTATTTTACATGCATAAAAAAGGCAATTTGCAAACTTGCACGCAAAAAATTGTTTTTGAATATCGGGTAAGCAATATAAATGAAAAATGGGGAGCTATTCGAAAGTCTAATAGATGATTGGGAGTCTGGTGATGGAAAAGTGTTGAAACTTTGCAGCCAAGAAAAAAAAAATGAGTTATGTTAACCGAACGATTTCGGTAAGTCTCGCTATAGTATTATCATAAAAAGAAGATATATCGAGTTTTCCCCCTAACTTGTGCTGTAGCCCTGCGGCTGTACTGTAAACCTGCAACTGCAGGGGACTTGCAAAAAGTTATTTCACGTATAGATCACCTCCAATTATTAATCTCAACTCTTTTTCCAAACCATTCAACATTCTCTTAAACTCGCAAAAGGCAATTTTGACCCGAAATTTGAGAGGCTGAGACTCGAAAAAATCACAACCGTGCACAGGGTGCAACATAATTTTTCAGTGGGGGAAAAAATGTGCAGCTCATATAAAACACAGAGTTATAACAGCAGTAACTGAAGTGACATTAAAGTGCCTTCAGTGATAGCCTGCTGATGGAGTACTTTCCTGTATGCGTGTAAAAATATTACGAGGCCATTTCCCTGCCACTGAAACCGGTAATTTAATAGTCTCAACAAGCGTAATGCACTGCCTATACCGATGTATTTGATGCAAATGAAGCTGGATCCGTTTCACTCACAATTATAGAATAAATGTCGGGTATAAAATCCAGGCCGCGTTTACAGACATTAAAAACAGCAAACTTGATGGGATTTAGTGCGTTGTATCCTTTTCCCTGGCAGGTTCTGGGTATATCATGAAGTGTGTTTCCAAAGCTTTAATTTTCCCAAGCCAAAGCAAACAAAGCGAGCACCTGCAAGCAAGCAAGTGACGCAGTGTTATAAGGTCTGGCTCTCTCGCTAAAAGCTCCTCCATATCGACCAGATGTGTCGATGAACATACTCGGTCCGAGGCTGTGCAAACATTCCTGACACGTGTAGAAATCCACCTGCTATAGCCACATATACCGAAACAAATACGACAAATGATGCGCATGGAAGATAATGTGTCCACAGATGACATGAGCGGCACAGGCTGGACGACACGCATCGTGAAAACATTTGGGTCGTGCGGTGATTAGGTTCAAGTTGTAAATGGCATTTGCGGATGTTCTCACGTTTCCTTGCCTGAAAATTAATGGCCCTAGTTGCCTCAGCTCACACAATAAATCTAACAGAACCTAAGTGCGACCTGAAAGTGATGGCCTCTCGATTCGGGGCAAAGTTTTCCTAACGGCCAAGTGACACCATAGTGCAATTAAGAGTTCATCGGATGATGGCAAAATCAATGCGGCCTGTCGGCCAAAAACCAGATTTATGTTATGTGTCTCGTGATTGGCTCCCTGTCCGGTCGTATATAAAAAGACTCCGCCTTCTCCTCGCAATTTATGCACTTTGTCCGCTCATAAACGACAGCATTAAGGCGAAGATGTTAAGAACTCATTAGCAAAATGGAGCGTTGGATCCTGCGTGAAAATGGATGTGAATCGTCAGGTTAGATACTGCTGAATCCTCTCGAGGTTTCCACTGAATAATCTCAAATCTGCACGGATCTATCTCCCCGGCCATTTGGCAAGAAGACAAGCAAAAAATTGGCACGTGTCTTGCCTGACTGCTCCGACTCGCAGATGCCTAGGAGCGATTACCGCCTCTGCAAATGGACCATGTGCCGAGGGTGTAACGTCTGCAGTCTCTTTAATACCACGTAATTCGTCTCGCCATCAGTACAGATCGTTTCCAGCCGAGCCTTAAAACATGCAGAAAAGAGATCCCCGAAAAAGCCAACGCCTTCTGCGGCTCTTTCCTCCCACACTAAATTGTTTATCGCTTGCTAAGCACTCTCCCAGGCAATATCCTTCCTGGCAACAAATTCAGGAACAATAAAGCCTGTTCCGGAAGTGCTCGTAATGCGGACTTACAGTCAGGTAAACAACATATTATTTTCTGCCATAGGGTCGTCCATAAAGGAAGTCGGCGAGCTGACCTACATTTTGACACATACAGTCATATTGCACCACAAAAAGTGTCGCATTTTTATTTTAATAATAATAATAATAATAATAATAATAATAATAATAATAATAATAATAATAATAATAATAATAATAATAATTTTATACGTGACATCCCCCATATTCGGCAAAGTTGCTCAACATTTTGTGGCACCCTGTAAATCGAATTCTCTGGATCAAATCTAACTGTGGGCTGTGTCTCTGGCCGCATAAAAAAAAATGCGATATGCATTTTCCTTCTGGCTGGCATCGGAGTTTCCCTAGCAGATGGCAAAATATTTCGTGCACAACGAACATGTTTATTCTGCGTTGTGAAAAGGAGATGACATAAAGAGGCGGAATACAAGTTGGATCTGATGAGTTCAAAAATGGATTCTGGGATTTGGCTGCAAAAACGAGCAAGGATCCGGCTGTGTATATAGCCCAGAGCACGGCTGTATACATATATATAGAGAGACTGATGGAGGTGCAGTGCAAAGGGGCCCCCCTTTCCATGAATCGGAAGGCTGTTCTCTTTGTGTTGATCAGCCTAAGACAGGAATTCGACCAGAATGTTGCCAATGCTTGGTAGAAAAGGCGTATCTGCACTTGAAGAGTAAAGTGCAAAGCAGTGCGGCTCCAGCAGAGTGTATAACCTGCCTACAAGGCAAAGTACACATCGATTATCCGCCCTTGCTGGCACACACTGTAGGTACTGAATAATCTCACGAGTAATTACAGTGGAGCATTCGGAGCTCTGATAACGCTTTTGCGGTGTGCCCCTGAATTGATAGCCAATCCGCATTCAATTCCCTGTCTCCAGGCTTGAAGGCGCATTATCTGTCAACGCTTGACAGATTTAACGAGGGAGGGCTGGAAGCACTCGGGGAATTCGGGGGTGGGTGTATACACTTTCAGCACAGGAATTCCATCAGGAAGAATTCGTTCCACCTTTGCCTTTGGAAAATCATTATTGGAAATGCCACAACATGTGCTCAGTGAAGTGAAGAGGGTTTGGCTCCCTACGTCAAAGAACGATTGAGCAAAAATCAGAGCCTTTGACGTGCGACATTCGACCCAATTATTTATTAGCAGCTACACATTAATACGAGATTGATTAATCGTAGATTGGAGAATATGCATAGAGCGGCAATATCACAGCGGCAACAATGACTCTGGGAAGTTGAGAATATATTGTCTATATGATTTCCCAGAAATTCATTTCCTACACAATGTCTTTCTCTCAAAGGCAAACCGCAGCACTATAAATAAAATGTAATAAAAATGTAATAAATGAAACTTCTCCTTTTGTGTCAGATCAATTAAAGAAATTGGATCTACAGGCATCGCATTGTAAATTAAGTTACATCCCGAGCGTCCTTAGCTATTGCAACAATATTGTATTTCTGGAGAGAAACGACCTTTTCACATACAATTACAAAAATGGAGGACGGACAAGTCTCTTTGCTCCGGTCCAACTTTGGAAACCCTTAAATTGAATCAGGTTGGGATATCCGCAGAGCAGAGGCGAGCGGAAAAAGCACTCCAGAGATTATAAGCTTAAAGTAATTGGAAGCTGAGCAAACATTTGCTCTTGAGGATTGGACAAAAATTACATTCTCCTTTTGTATTTTTTTTGTTGAAATAATCCAGGTATTGAGGTTATCGGAGTTCAGCCCGCAGGGATTACCAAGAACTTGCGTTAAAGGGCGATATGGGCTGGGAAGTTCATTCGTCTGGTGATATGAATATTGAATGGGTCTTTTTTTCTTAATAATTAGAAGGAGTTCGGTTGTAAGGCGTATGTGCCGTACAGTACTGAAAGGTTGCACAGCCCCTGGGCGATTAACGTCATTGTGTTTCTGTAACTGCAAACATGCAAACTCATTACGACTTGGCAAGAGCATTTCCCAGCAGACTGTGCTTGATAATTCCAAAGCAATTTCGGACAATTGTGAACTGTATGAAACTTTTCCTTCTTCCCCTCTCTGCAGCAGCAGTTGGTGAGTGTCCTCTCCGACGGGACAAGATGGACGACCCTGTACTGAACAACCGTCTGAGCCTGATGGAGTACCTTCAGAACGGAGGCGAGATGGACGCGAACATGAGCGCCCTGATGCAGAACATCACCTTCCTCCTGAACGTATCTCGAGGGATAGACTACGGTCTGATCGAAAGATTCGCCCTGAACCGGAAGGTGGACGACGTCGCCTTCTACAGCCTGATCTGTGCCTACAGCCTCCTCATCCTCTTCGGGGCGGCAGGGAACAGCCTGGTGGTCTGCGCGGTGGTCCGGAAGCCATCGATGCGGACTGCTCGAAACATGTTCATCATCAACCTGGCCATCTCAGACCTCCTCCTCTGCCTGATCACCATGCCTCTCACCCTGATGGAGATCCTGACCAAGTACTGGCCCCTGGGCAACTGGCCCTTCCTCTGCAAGCTGGCAGGGTCCCTGCAGGCCACCTCCATCTTCGTCTCAACCATCTCCATCACGGCAATAGCCCTGGACCGCTACCAGGTCATAGTCTACCCGACCAAAGAGAACCTGCAGAAGGTGGGCGCAGTGGCCATCCTCAGTTGCATCTGGGCCCTGTCCTTCCTGCTGGCTCTTCCCTTGTTCATCTGGCGCACCCTGGTGCACCACACCATCAACCTGCACCGACTGGGCCTGGACTCGATCGACTACTGCCTGGAATCCTGGCCGACCGAGCACGGCCGAGCCTACTACTCAGTGTTCTCCATACTGTTCCAGTACGTGGTGCCCATAGTGACCGTGAGCATCGCGTACGCCCGGATTTGCAAGAAGCTCAAAGGCCGGATGGCCACTAGTGCAAGCACCAAGTCCAAGTGCCAGCCCAGCGGAGGAGGAGGGAAGAAGGATGACCGGAGGATGCGCAAGACCAACACCCTCCTGGTGGCCATCTCGCTCATCTTCTGCGTCAGCTGGATGCCTCTGAACCTGTACAACGTGCTGGTGGACTTTCACAACCCGTTCGGCAACGACACCGAGACCATGTTCATCATCTACGCCATCTGCCACATGATGGGCATGAGCAGCGCCTGCTCCAACCCACTGCTCTACGGATGGCTCAACGACAACTTTCGGAAGGAGTTCAAGGAGATCGCGGTGCGTATGTGCCCCTGGGCCAACCGACGGGCCTACTCAGACTGTAGGGCCACCCTCACCAGGAGGACCGGGCAGCAGTCTGGGGCTCTTCTCCAGCAGCCGGACCAGGGAGGGGGATCCTCATGCACCGCAACAACAACCAACAACAACAACCACGGGGGGAACGGAGGAGGAGGGAGCAGAAGAGGAACAGCTTCTTCCCCTTCTGTTCATTTCCGCAACGCCTCTTCCTCCCAGCAGCAGCACGACAACGGCAACAACGGCAGCATTGTGCAAATGATGGACTCGGAGCAGACCACTCTGGTCACGCAGGTGCTGCCCGCTCAACCCAACCTGTCCAATCAGATGTGACGTCCACTAGCCACTGTCTAACTTCAGGTCAGTTAATCCTCTTACATATACATTTACTACGTAGTATATCGTTGCCTGATGTTGACAACACTGAAGATGGGTCACCACTGCCCCTATATTAAAGTATCTAGATCCCAACACCCTTTTTTGATTTGTAGCTCTGCGGGGAAGCGAGAAGCAAGCAACGATAAAAAAGTTGAGGCATTGTAAGCCGATGCAGGCGTGGGACGCCACAAAATCTCCATTGAACTAGGAAGATCGATTTCAGGCTGAGAACATTACGACTCTGACGTTCATACTGCAACCCTCGTTCATACTGCAACGAATATTGCGCCTTGCCTCACCTGAGTTTACGGCCCTGCAAGTGGCCGAAACAGTTCCTGGCACGGGTCTTGAGTCTTAATTAAGGTATAAATGTTTAAACAATGGAAGGCGCCTGCAACCCTAATACAGTTGCGAGTAGTTGTTTTAGGGAGTCAACTGCTGTTATACTGTCGGAGAAACAGATTTACCAGTGATTTGCTGAAGCCATATCACTGCTGGAATTGTTTCGAGGTATTGCAATATTTTATTTTGAAAAATTCCATTCTGCCGTGTGACATGTTCTTAAGACCAGCAAGCCATTTTAACTAGTGGTTAAGTCCTAAACCCAATATTTAAGAGACGTATAAACAAACATTGCATTTAGTGGGCATGTTGCCATTAGATCACTTGTATAACGGACCCGTGTTCTTGTTACTCGTATCGAGTTTCCTTCAGTCCCAAATTTTGTGCCGGCTGCACGGTGGTGGTCTATTTGACCAGCTGATGGAACCTCGTGGTTGACATGTCCGATAGTGACAACCCCCAAAAAATGACAATTGGTCATGAATGATTAGGCTCTTGGCTGACAACGACGCAGTTCCTCCATTTTCATACACAATTAGATTGTTAATTACTTGCACAATTTTGATTAGTACTCCTCGACCGGTCAATTAGCGGTGTGTCAATTAGTAATAGTCTCCATTACCAGCGGTTGACAGTAACAAAATAATTTATTTCAAGGTGTCGATTTGTCAGTTTGAGTTGGCGCGATTGTGAGTGCTGCAAATCTCAATTTCACTAACTTGTAAATGTATAGGAAAATATGTTTGATTCAGGCTAACCGTTTATATAAGTTGAAAGGTTCATTTTTTTATCAAAGCATGACACGTATTGATGAACTTTTTTTTGTCGCCGAGTTGGTATTATTAAACCAAATCACTATCCACTACAGACACAGCTCATAAAACGGTCACTGACGACTGATGTTTTTATAACAGCAATCTCATTAATCATAGTCAGTTAAAAGCTGGAGTTCTTCCCACTTTACGTCAAAGCACTATACGTAGGTTCGTCCAGCTGTTGAGTGCATGTAAGTGAAGCCCGTTATGACCCACGTCGCGTCGTTAAGTGCCAGGCATCGTTTGCCTCTCCGTGACGACGATACACCCGCGAGAATAAAGTTGGAGACGCTGCGGGCCTTCTCTGACCTTTCTTTACCCGACTCAAATTAATAGACTCTTTTTGGATCGAGTTAGCCCGTTTCAGGCGTGTGTTCGTGTATTTATAACAGTATATTATTTTGATACCTTAATAGCTGAGATTGGAAGAGCACCCTGCCGAAGATGAGGGCCAGCATGCCGCTTCCAACTTTATGCTCGCGAGTGTACCCTTTACAACCAGCAGTAGTGAATTCCGCCCGACATCACCAGGCCATCCACCCAAAAACAAGGGATGGCAGTGTAGCTTCTGCGACATTTCCAGCCTCGACTAAGATCCCTCCATTTCTGGATGTAAAACACACGCCCGAGGCAGATAACGTCCATGTAACGGGCTCATCGACTCAGCCTCTGGCTCAGCGAGTCAAACCCTCAAACGCCTCTCGAAAACCCCTCCTTTTCCTCGCTACAAATCGACGCAGCAGATAAGAACCCGAGCCGTAAACCCTCTAGCTGATGCTTGCATGAGATGTGTCTGTGTCTGTATGAAAACGACACCTTGCTTTGCTGCCTCCCCACAACTGTTAGTTGGATCAGTTTCATAGCCTCGTAGCTTTCCCTTCCTTAGATTGCCCTCGGGCACTTTGGGCCGATGAGACAAGTCGAGGAAATGCGAGGCTGGAAATGGACCGGTCTAACAATGCTTTGAGGGCATGTTTAGGAAAGGGAGAGGTGATGCTGCCTTCCAGCAGCAAGCGAAAAGGTCTCGTAAAGCTAATGGCTTCTGCTACTCGTCGGGAAATTCCCTCCTGCTCTCAGGTTTCATCTCGGGGCCGTCAAAGAACGCTCAGATGAGGGCATCATCTTTGATGTGTGCAGCCTCACTTCACATCTCCAACAATAGGGTGCCCAGCGATGTAAGGTGGTTGGTTTTCATTAAGCAGCAGGTCTCTTATGGTAAGCAACGCGTACCTTCTTGGTCCATATATTCAAGCTTAGGTTTGAACAGAAAATGGGGTACGTGGCAAGGGCTTACCCTAAAATCCATACCGAATCACAATGAAACTAGGAGAAACAACGCAGGCCGTTTTATAGTGGGAAAGCAGCTTAAATTATTTCAAAGTCTGAAACATTATATCGGAGTTGTGTCGCTCAAAATGCGGCAGCGAAACTTTCTGGATGGGGAACTAAAAGTATGCCGGCATACGTAAAGTAATTAGCAGCATTCTGCGGACCCAGTAGCTTGACGCGATGCCAAGTGAAAATGACGCAATACATAATTATTGTGCTTCTGCTACATTGTGATAACGATATAATTAGCAGTAGTTTCTACCCAACTCAGAAGTGCCGTAATTCTCAGCTGTAATCACATATTAATGTTTGAGCATTTCCAAGGACAAGGCGTCGCCTGGCTTGTAACGCGCTTCAGTTAGATTGTAGTTTGCCGGAAAGAACACTGCGTCTTTGAAAACAAAAATTAAATTAGAGGAGACAGACTCGCGGTTGCGACTTTTAATCGAGTCAGCTGCCACGAATTACCTACAAATTAGACCTGCTCTGAACAGGACACCTGAAGTTAGTCCAGGTGTGATGCTCACTGCTGAATACTCCTCAGGAGAATAACACTGCTTATATTCCCATCAGGAAAAAATCAGGTCGTTTTTTTAACCAATTTAGTTGAAAGGAACTCCTATAGGCTCTTATTAAGAACCGGCAAAATAAGCTTAGTTCTGTGAGAACGTTCCCTTTTCCTTTGCACTACACTGCATAATCTGCAGAGGGCTGAAGTTTGCTTGAAAAATAATAATCTTCAAAGTGAAAAGCGATCCTCCTTATATAGACAGATTTGTACTAATGACAGTATAGACGCCTCTCAATTTCACTATTGAGAGCGCAGAAGAGGAGAAATTGGAGAGCATACTGAAAGAAGCATTCTTCGTCAGATCAATTTTTCATATACCTTATAAAATTCTGAGTGGCAAATTTGGGAGACGAATGGAAAGGTCCAGACGCAGCGACGATGTAGAGAAGCAGTGAATCACTTAACATTTTCTAGAAAAACCGATTAATCACTTTTGCCGACCACATACCAAAAAAAAAATACATCGAAGATATCAACTTCGTTCGTATTGAACAGCGCAAAACTGTTGTCACGACCATCGCCAGCAATGTCTGCAGAATCGGTACAGGTAAAAATTAGCGCTCAAACAGCAAAAAGAATATCCCTTACACCCGATATGTATGTGATTTCTGCCAATAAAGGAGGTATTCCTCATTAGGAACACTTTTTCTGAGGGGTCATTTTCGTAAGGTTTCAGAAAAATGTGGTTATGAAAAAAAACATGCAACATACTGCTGGTAATTATCTTGCGGGATCTAAGAGATATTAAAGCATTTTTCTAAGATTAAATTATTGTAAGTTTCAGACAGTTGATTCATTTTTGCAATCTGTAGAAGCTAAAATAATAATGGGTATTCCACATTAGGCACATCTCCTTTGTCTGTTTTGAGCGCTTAGGGCCTTACGTCTCGTGAGTCGGGACCTTCAGTTCTGACGGATGTCCCTTTGTCCCCCTTTTCATTGTACCTTTTGGTATCTGTCTGGAATATGCAATAAAATAATGAGAGAGAAGGAGTGATGAGAAGGGTAGAGTTATGTAAGCTACATTACCCATGTCTCTCTCAAAGTAGACGACTCTTTTTGATGTAAAGTTGGTAACAAGGACTGGACGGAAAGAGGCTGGAGAAAATCCTCTTGTATAGGACTGATCAAAATTCTCAACGAAGCCTGGATGGATGGAGGCTGCCTAGGTACAATCTAGTTTCACAGGAAACGACAGGAGGCGATAAAAAAATCGGAAAAAAATAGTCCTGGCCACATACAAAAGTGTACTTCCTTGTAATGTGAGGTGCATTTACATGTCCAGGTCACGGGTGGAAAAGTTTGGCTGAGTGCCACAACTTTCCCAGTCTTTTGTGCCTTGAAACCTGCTGCATACAGTGTGCTTCTTAATGTTTTCGAATAAATTTTTACGGTGAGGTCCTATATAGAGAGAAGTGTGGCATGTCATTTTAACTGGGATCTTAATACAGTATGTGTAGAAGCAGATACCATCTGAAATGATGGAAGTATCGTAGGCTGTATCCATCTCAGCTGTTTGTCCAAATCATTGCAAAATCACCCACTCGCACACAATAGAGTTTTTGTGCTGGAAATGCACTGTACAGTCCAGACAAGACAGTATTCGTTCCAGCCTCTCTATCTCTTTTTTCCCTTTAACTTTGCAGGAAGTGGGACGAGCTGAATTGAAATTCCTACTCGCATAGTGTATGGGGAATTCAAGGGAATTACCACGCTGTTACGCTTCAGAATACTGTCTCGGAACACACTGCAGACCCCTTCTTCACCCTTCCCGACCTCTTCTGCACCGCAACAACAAAAAACACGGATGGAAAAAAACCGTGAAGGGAAGGGGAATTTGCGAGAAAAGTGTTTGTGCTGCAGGGGGGCCACGTTACTGCGATGCACAGCTTGGATGGCTGGCTGGCTGGCCCCAAAATTATCTCCATTACTGCAGGGCAATGGAGCGGACATGTTCTACTAACTGGTTCAAAATGCATTGCTTATGACATACAGCAGGGTGAGGGGCGTCCGCAACTCGATTCAAGCCATACTTGCTGCATGAAGTTGCAGCCATCGACTAGGATTTTTGGGTCTCTTGGCCACTTCCGCTTGAAATTGCGCTTGTATACTGTATATGGGAGGGTAATTTTTGGCTCCATATTCCTGCGCTACGTTTTCATTTTGCTGTACTTGTGGATGACAGGGATTATCATGTGCGGGATACAAGTCTCATCTGCAAAGCACACGGTACTTGGTGGGTGAAATAACCTGATTTTTCCACGCTTCACACGGATAACGATCATTGCAATAATTACTGCCGTAATAACGGACCCAGAAAGCTCTAAAATAAACCTTCACTACGTTTCCATAATGGACCTCTCTTCTGGGTATCTCCTTAGTTTCTCTCCGAATTGGTCGTAAGAATCATCCTAATGGCCATGAGCGTTAGTAAAGTCGATCATGAGAGAGAGAGAGCAGCAATGTCCAATGCATATAGAGTGAGGTCAACTTGGCTTGACTTACTGTCCCATGAGTGTGGTCTACGTGGCACTGTCCAAATGTAAATCGTGTTAATGGAAACTCACAGATGGCAAAGGGAGTTTGGACTCGAGAGTGCTCCAAGGGTGTCAAAGGTAACCTATGCACAGCATACAAGGAGCAGAATGTCAGGGAGGTTAGCCAACATAGAGTAGAGGGTGTTTCGTAATTAATCGGCAGGCAAACTGCATGGTTGTATTCCTTGGACCATTTGTGTGAGAGGCAGCGTTTTTCAGATTATGAACTTCAAACACAAGTTGAAATATATCCTGTGAGATATATGCGTCCCTCCAGAAGACCTTGCATTTCAATTCAACGGTGTGTTTTAATAGGAGGCAGCAGCTCAGGGGATGTAAGTGTCGTGGGCTGTATCTGGTCAATGATGGGTGAGATTATTATCAAGCACCCTTTGCTGCTTAATGCTCATTATCCAGATAGCGAGGTTTCAAAGAGTAATTTACACCCCTACATCCTCCACGTACAATGATGCCCAGGAATCAACCATAGCATGTTGCAAAAAAAAATTGCGGAACACCCGGCATAATTAGGGATAACCATTACGAGGGAGGATCTAAGCGTAAATATTTTTTAATGCGCCGCCCCTGGAATTAAACATTTAGGAGAGTGAACAGAAGCTGCCTCGGTTAATTAGATTTTATGTGCGGATTAATCGTGTTTACAAATGCATCTGGTCGTAAACTGCTCTTGCACCTAATTGGCCGTGTATTTCTTTTCTCGGAAGTTTCCAATTAACCCCACAATTTATAGCTCCTATATACCATCCAGTGGATTAGTAATTGCTCGTGCGTCATTGAGCTTTAAAATAAGCAAATAATGTGTTTTAATCCGGGCCAGGATCACGGGCAATTATTTCGAGCGTCATCAACAGCTAAGCAGCATCTTCACCATATTTATAAAAATGTAAATTGTAAGCCCGAACGACCGTGCTCGCATTAATTACAGGTATAGGCTCTGGCAGTAGGATTCGCTCCAATAGCAACCGATCGACAACACGGCGGGGCTATGAAATTCTAATAATTACAAGCAACGACAATGTGGGCTCAATTTGGGTATAAAATGAAAAGCACGGGGAGAATGTTTTCCCTGTAGCTTTCCCTGTAGAGTCTGCATAAATGAGCCGTTCTCTCCGTCACTACATTATCCTCTGTCTCTCTCCCCCTCAAGGCATTAAATTTTTAATGCATATAAATTGAACATATCCCGCTCCGACAATATTATCATTCATGCGAAACCAGCCAATCCCCGTCCTACATATTGAAGCAGTGTCCTCTCTGTAAGACTACTTGTGTTCCGTCATCCATGCACAAATAAGCGTTTGTCTGACCCCAGCCTATAACTCTGTGGTGATGATGGATCAAAGGTTGGCGTGTTTCCGACGTACTGCTGCAGTGTTCTCTCACAACTTACTATTCCACCGACTTCCAATAATCAACTTTCCAGATAGTAACTTGGGCTGAAGGGGCTTAGAGAACTGCCAAAAGTTAGAAGCTGGCGCATATCTTATACTGTTAGAAGCAAGCCATACACCGAGTGGAGCTGTCCGGATTCTCCATCTGGAAGTTTTAAATAGTTTGGAGAGATAAATAGACAAAAGAGTTCATGACGCGCCTCGGAAAGGATGGGGAAAATCTCTTGGGAAATTCACTGCAGTGCATTTGCCCCCCCAAACTCGCGGTGTGCAAAATCGATGTAGAGCAATTTAAACCAGTCTCCGTCCGAATTAATCTCGCGTCAAAGCATTGCTCAGTAATTGGGCTGCATTACTCCTGGGTTTACATGACGATTAAACCGAAAAGTTACACACAAAATACTCACGACCGTTTATCCAGGCTGAGCCAACAAGAAACAATTTGCTTGTTTAGAAAAATTTCCAGAAGGAATATTTCAAAGCATGTGCCCAAAATACTTTCTTGCTCATATGCAGAGTTGTTGTTGCTTTTTTTTGCCACAAAATCAGAGCACATAAGTATGCTGTCAATTGCTGCTTTTCTGCTTGCTGAAAAATAGTAAACTCTTTTCATCGCAGTTCACACCCCTATGAGAAGCATTGAAACATCTTGGTATTCACTTGTTGATTCTAAGCGAGTCCAACAGCCGCCTCTGTCTCTAAAGACGCCCCGAAATAGCTCCACGTCTTCCGTGAGAGCGTCTTAAAATAAAGTACACAACAGGCAATGAATCTGCAATTGAGCTCATTCCTGTCAGGAATTCTTCTGCTTGCTTCTTCCTTGACGCGAATCATTAGACACATGCCGTGACGGGACGCCCTGATGGCACCTCCCGTATATATTTTGCGACCCTTCTCTTTCCAGCACTAACAACATGAAACCATTACCAGGCCGTAAAACAAGACGAAGAATAGAAATAATAGAAAGACGATAAATAGAAAAAAGTTCGATGGCCAGGTCTGGCCATCTAACTTTTTTCTATTTTTCCCCCCCGCTCTCTCGTAAATATATTGCTTGTCGTCACTCACTCCATTCACGCAGGCCATTTCTGCATGTAATTACTGTCGCGCAATGTTCACGTCACTGTATTATACCGTTGCAAAAAGGCTGCCGAGATTAAATTTCGCGCTTCATTCCATCGGTTTAAGTATAGAGCACGGGGGTAGCTCGTGTTCGCGAAAAACTTTTGCAGGTCATCATATCAAAAGGGCTCCCGTCCAATCAGGACCAGCCGGCCATGGACTGTGTAATCCAATTACCGTTACTTACGCCCATTCCCCTACCCGGCAATCATGTCCGGCCAAGCAGTTTTGGGTTCCGCAAAAAAAAAAAAAAAAACTCCAACCCACTCCCATGCCCATAAATAATAAAGTGGCAGCACTTGAACATATAACTGAGATTAATGTTGCTTTTACCATCAGCATCCTACCCCCCAAAAAATTGTTTTGGTCCACCACAGCCCTAAGATTGATTTTCGAGTTCGCCTCTTCATCCTCAAATACACGTCATCTGCGGTACACTAAAGACAGCGATGCGACCTCGCCTAAAATTCTTTACTCCCTTGGCCCAAGAATGTCATTAGGAGGATAGGATGTGGTGAACAAACTACGTTGCCAGACTTGTTTACTCTCCCTCAGATGCTTCGTTAGTACAGGGTGAGTCATAATTACAATCGACAGTGTGTTATGACGAGCCCTGTATATATATATATATACACACACACACACACACACACACACACACACGAGATAGACAGCTTTTCAGTCCCCTTTTCATCCGAAATATCATCCATGAGCCACATTGTGCCTTCGATGAATGAGGCTTATTTCGAGGCCGACACTGCTGCTTTTCCCCAGGCTTTAATAGCTAACTCTGGGAGGATTACTCCGGGCCAGCTATTACGCCGTTTAATTAGACCGTGAAAGGCAATAATTCTCTCCCGGTCTTCCAGTCGAATGCGTCGAGATACTAATGTTTAAAACAGATAGCAGCAGCCGCCCTGCAGCAGCACTCAAAGATATACGACGAGCTTGCGCCTACAGGATGGATTTGTCACATTTGCGACATTTAAGGTGGGGGGTACGGACAGTCACCAAAGTGACAGAAACTATATGGATACGAGTATATTATACTGAATGATGCATCTGGGGGTAATAACATACCAAGTCAAATGACCAAGTCTAAAAGGTCGCAGATTCGAGACAGAAAAGAAAGATTCTGGGTGATAACAGTGAAGCGTTAAAACTGGGATAGCCTAGATGACATTTTAGTGCCTAATGGCCATTAAAACATTTAACATGAAGCCAATTAAAGTCGGTTGAATGGGTTGATTGCAAAGAGGAAGATCTTTCCAACTTGTAGGTATAATCGAGAGAAAGGTCGTACAGAATGTGCTTATTCCTCCTAAGCCTAAAATCATGTGTACTGTACAGCAGTTTAAAAAATAATAATTCAGTATCATCCCAATCTTTTTGAGCGATGCAGTGGCATCTGGCTATGTATGCTGCAAATTTGTACAGTATTTGCATTCTGCTTGATGTGGGTTACGAAACGGCGTCGAATTTATTTTTATTTTATTTTACTCGTTGCGCTAAATGAAAAGTGCGGCCAATAATCGTCAACCGCACTGCCCATTTCAAATTGCAGTGAAACGTTGCAAATGTCTGGTTGCCTCCCACAAAGGGAGTTTATCTGAGTAACTATTTCGAGTTTTATGCAGTGCAATTATTGCCTTAGCTCTAAAACACTTAATTGTCGCCTCTGTTGACTCACCCTGTGCCCTATCAACCTCCCAAATATCCACTGTTATGCGCTAAAATCTCGATTTATGCGAAAGGAAGCATCTGATACTGAAGGCTATCCAAAGTGCTCCGATAAAATTCGCCAATAGAAGGTGATTGGCTCGTAAGTGTGCGGTTTCTCTAATATAATAATCTGCAAGCCCAGTCATTAAAAAGACTGCGACACCCAGCATTATATTCGCGAAATGGTCAACTCCGCGAGACGTTTACAATCTCGCTTTCAACAGTAAATCTTAAAGTCTTTTCAATTTCGCGTCGAAGGCATGTGGGGAGATAACCCGGCAACAAGCTGAAAATTCTGTTCGCAGAATCATTAATTCGCAGGCGTAATTAGCACTATAACTGCATGAATATGAACCAGGCGGCGGCGTAAAAAAACCAGGGCCTGGCAGCTGAATTTGTTGCCAAATGACGCCGAACTTTTGAGGGGGATGTTTAGTGGGAATTCTGGAGCCAAGTTGCCAATAACGTTTTGCAAAATAGCAAAAATATGCGTGCACACGTAGCTCTCTTTCCCTTGCCGCATAAACTTGTAAACCGGTCCAAATCGCGCTGTTAGCATATTCATTTAATGAAGCGATAAACTTGCTACAATAATGGGCCTCGCAGCTCATGCGCAAAATTGAGACATTTCGCAAAATTTGCAGCCGAGGAGCAACAGTTTGCAAGTTCTGGCTGATTATGGTGATAGCAAAAGGCGGCTTGTACCTACAATTAAGGGAAATTGCGTAATTAAACAGGAAGAGTGTACAGGGTGGTGAGCTGTCCAAGAGTTGGCTAATTATAAATTGTCTACCCCCAGCAACATGGGATACTACTTGCGTAATTTATGTCTGGAAAATTGATATCTTTTCGAGTAAGCAGAACGTAATGAGTATCGATAGCAATGTACTAATTTGTGCTTCCTGAAAAGCACCTAAACTTTTTTGTTTGACGTATGAATGCGGGTAGGGAATATTCTGATTACGCTAGTACCACACTACATTATGTTAGGATTTTGCTTAATTTCAGATCGAACCGACCTGTCAGTTCAGCTTTTACGTAGCAGCTGAACAGGCACAGAATATTTAGATTAATGAGCGAATATACATTTCAACTCATCAGCGGCTTCAGTTGGCCAAACTTTTGCTCGGTGTGCGAAAACGCGATCAATGTCATCAAGTTTGCAGTGCATGCAGAAAACTGCAAGTTTTGCAATAAGAGAGGGGTAGAGAGTAAGGTGCCGGGGAAGTTCCATAGATGAAATAGCCTAATTTTCCGAGAGATTTTCCCTTCAATGCGCAAAGGACTCTCCAGCAGAAGGTTGTGATTCTCGCTCCATCAAACCTTCGCAAAAAGATGGAAGCTAACTTAGCTAAGGTAGTAGAGGAAAAAAGAATGGGAGACGCTTCTGGAACGGATTGAGTATTCACCCTGAAAAGCGCACGAGTTCGTCATTGCAATTTGGAATTCCCACCACCACCCACAAAACCCAGTCGACTTTCTGATTGGGCGGAGTCCCTGGCTTTTGGATTTCACTTGCTTGCTATAGCTAGAGAGAGAAACGAGTTTTCTGGCATTCTGGAATTTTGCTTTGATCTGCCTGCTGGAGGACTTAAAAGGAAGAGTTACCCCCTCTCCATTGGATTTTCTACCCTGACATTATGCGGAGTTTCCTCTTCAGTGTAGTGGTTAACAAAGGTCCCGAGTTCGATCCCCGGGTCGGACGGAGGACGCTTATGTGTGGAAAGAGTTTCGATGGGTTCTCGCCGTGTTTGCGTGTGTTTTCTCGGGGGTTCTCCCGTTTCCTCCCACTACCAAAAACCCATCACACGAATGCCTTAGTTGCTTTGGCACAACCAACAAACCAACCAGCTTCAGTCTCGCCTCTTTCCGACCCCAGAATAAAACGATAGCTTCAAACCCACACGTTTGTCACAGTGTCCTTCCCCACGTCTGAAGGGGAAAGCAGTTTTTTCCCCCAGCATGGCCACTCATGATTATCATAAACATGTCCCGCGAATTCAAATCACGATGCGATCCCTGCATGGAGACGAGACATTCTTCAGAGAGCAATTCTGTGGAGGGATTCCTCTTCCGATATAAATGCAAGGTGTTCTCACTCCTCTAAAACTCAGTGTGAATTATTCACCAACTTGGTGTAGCCTCTTGTGATTGCCCCTGCAGTGAAGGGAAACTGATGAGCTTGCCTTGGCGCAGGGCAAGAAGGAGACATTTGCTATCCTGATGGTCTTGTGCGATCGCCAAACTGGGTTAGTTCGGACTTCCTCGGGATGTCCTACGTACTCAATTCGTACTTAAGATTTACTGCGGCGCATCTCAGCCAAATGACTCCAGGGCTCCTGAGTTGAAACTGCGATATATTAACGAAAATGTGATTTTAGTTAAATCGTCTGAAGGCAACGATATCACTGCTCTGAAAAATACTGTATGAAGGATGTGAAGTACTTACAGTACAAATGTTCCTTGTTCCAGAGACATTTATTAGACTACTAATGCAGTAGTTATTATGAGATATGTGACAAGAATAATAATCTTAATGAAATTCTAGTTGTGCTTTTGGCCTGTTTGCCTTTCATTGGACTAGAGATAGCTCCATGAAATGTCTGCACATACTATACCATGTTATGGAAAAGCAGCACTTGCAATGTGCAGTAAAGTCTCTGATGCAATTTCATTAGAATACAGCGCATAGCCGTCTGCAGTCGTCCAAATGAGCCAGAGAAGAAATTCCAGGTGACACTAAACCCCCTTTTATCTCAGGACTGCAGTACAGTTAGGGGCTGCAGAAAAAATTAATGGACTGGAATAACATCAACGTGTCAGGCTGTCAGCGTTGGATCATTTCAGTCCTCTGGAACGCCTCTGCTCTTATATAATTAATATAATAGAAAAAGGACCAAATGCTACTTCAACTGACACAATAACGTAATTTACATGGTCGGTTACACCAACTTTTCTGTTCGTCAGCTAAGTCCTCTCTAGTCGTTCCCACGTTAAATTAACTTGCGTTTATCTCTGTAATGGAGCCGCAATCGTCAAAACTGCACTTAATTTAGACACGTAATATCACAAAGAGCCTATAAGTCCAAGAGGAATTATCCCTTTACATTGTAGCGATTGACACTCCAAATGTACTATTACTTAACTCAAAATGCGTTCTTGCAATATTCTGTGCAATAAATGAATATGCGCACAATTCGGAGCAAAATGCCTCTGAGATGATCACAGCCTTTTAAGCTTCTACTTTCATGCACATGTAACTTCTTCATGACCAGTACAGTATCCAGCTTTTGCCTGTCGGGGCAAGTTTCTGCAAACATAATACAGCAGCTCCCGGATCTAAAAATATTGCTGAAAAGAACAAATATCTCTGGCTGACGTACAGTGCATGTCAGCACAAGATGTCTAGGAATTAAGCCAATCTCCATAATAACATTTCGGCTTGATCCACTTTGCAAAGCAGGATTAACTTATAGTATAGTTACACCCGCTGTTGTCCCCAGAAAATTCAAACTGTTTCGCATAACCTCCTCAAATTGTGACCCGCAACGCCCACGCAGGCTGTTAATTCGCCCCCGGACAAGACGCACAATCAGGCCAATCAAGTGCTTTACACAATGTTCTCTTATTCATCATCGCCTCATTACCAGCCGACGGGAAACATGTTGGCTTACAAGAGTGAAAACCTCCCCGGGAAACTTGTTTTTTTCTATCCAAAAATAGATTGTGTGTGCTGCACACGGCTCCAAAACCTAGTCGGGGACCACCAATCGCCATTAGTTCCCTTAGTACTTCTCCTGCTCTAAATGGACTATTTCTTTTGTTGGACGCAGCCATCGTGTGGTGCTATGGAGACAAATGTTTCGCAATTTAGGTTGTTGTTTGGAGGGTCTGTCTCATGCTGAAAAAAAAACTGGTTCGCCACACAAAAAATAGGAAGTAATAGTTTAACCACGAAGGAGCTCGCCACTTATCCCCGCGGAGATTATTGCCCAGTTCCTGAGAAAAAACAGTTAATCCGACTTGTTGAAATAAATGCGACAGAAGTTGTTTCCAAGAGCCCAATATTTCAGTGTGGCCAAGAGCGCCCTAATCCACACCAAATTGGGAAAATTTCTCTGATCGTGAATTAATCCGCGACCCATTTTTTGACCACGAGTGCTTTTTTTCTCCCTTTGATCACAACGTATATGATACACGTGGAAACAACTGCACGTATAGTGTAGGTCACTCTACAAATACATTGTGCGTACAGGTACTGTACAGTAAATTTGATGTATAGGCGATCCGGACAAATTTAGTGAGATAAATATAGAACTTTTGTCATGAAACGCACTTAAATTACTTCTCGTATTTTCCTCTGGGTTAGCCATAGGATTCTGTCGCAGTTTGCACCAACTTTTTCATGTTTTTTTTCTTCCTCTTTCGTAGCCAGAGGCCTGTAAAAATTCCCATTTCGCCCGTATAAATAATGGTGTGAACTTACACAACGGTTGGTACGCTCCGGGTACAGACACCCTCCCGTCCTTTTTATTTCCTGCGAATGATTAAAACTGGCACGAAAACCCGTTTCTATTCAGGTTCTCTGCTCCCCCGATGATGAAGCATTGTAATATCCGTCTCTCTCTGGCTGCTAAACACTCCGCCCCCGCTCGACCCAACCCCATTCAAACTGAATAGTTGGTTGTTCCTCCGGGTTTTCACTTTCCAAAACGAGAACTCACTCCGACGTTGACTGCGCCTGATGATAACAAACAGGTTGTTGTTCAGCGCTTGCAACAACATACTATTTGCAAAATTAGGCATTTGCGGAATTGCTACAGGGTAGCTAACTCTCCCTGTCCTCAGTTGGAAGCAACATTGTTTCTGAAACTGCGCACTTGAGCACTCAGAGACTTTGAAGAGTGATTGCGACTCGCACCTGCCCAATCAGCGAGATCAGTCCTATAGGAATCGACCTGGACGAGTTGATGATGTCTGCGGCGCAAATAAGAGCGACTGGCTCATTGTTCCACTTGGCTTATCGTCGTCGACGGTGCATCCTTACCATCCATGGGAACCTCCACCAGAAGAAGATGGGGATTGATCAGCTAGGAGCTCAAGATTAAACGTCCCATTTCTGGCGGCGCCTCTTTCTCCTTCAAGACAGTTTGGGGATTATTGGAATCCATTTGTCTCGGTCATGAAGAAGCAAGTGAAGAAGCCTATTATAAATGGCTGGTTGCCCTGTATTCGCGTCTAGACTTTTTACCCGGGTCTCCGTGAAAGAGTGGCCTTCAGCATTACGTTTTAATGCAATAATGGATGCAGGCTTTTGTATAGAAGAGGATCAGCATGTACTGTATACGTAAAGCAGAGTGCTGCGAATTGTACTACGTATTTAGCACCCCTCCGTAGAGTACGTGCGTGGTAACTCGCGTAAACAGCTTCTACTAATTATTTCAAACGTGCCCGCTTCTTGCTTGCCACACTTTCCCCAGAATTACAGGTTCCATGTTGTAATTACAGTGAAGTTGAAAAGAACATCGTGTAAAAATAATGAAGGCATATAATGTGGTCCAATTGAAATTTTATTTGTTAGCTTAATTTTGATGCCCTGTTTATTTCAAGGAGTTCAAAAGTGGTAGGCCTATATATGTAGATGAATTTTCATATGAGCGCAACCGAGTGCGCAACACAGTTCGCGCAAATTGTTTCCAACACGACTCTTGAGGGGGTTAACTATATGGCCGACTTTTGCGACGTTGCCAAGGCTCTGGAAAGAACAACGGGTACCGGTGTGAATTTGGCTCCTGAGGAGTAACTGTGGCAACGTTGTCGGAACAATGGATTTGCGCAAGTGTGGGTTGCGCTCGTTAAAAAATGTCGTCTGCAGCTCATTCTCCATTTTCTTAGCAGTTGTCCTACAAAGTTCATGGAGTTGTGGCATCAGAGACATATATAGCTGCATGCAACAGCACGTTATTTAATGCAGCTCCTTCCAAATTCTGTTGCCGGATCAAAAAGTCGCAGGTCCTATCAGTAGCCACGAAAACATGTCGACAATTTAGCTGCCACAGATTGATGAGTGGAGGGTGGTAGTGACAAGAGTGTGGAGAGGGGGAGGGGGGAAAGGAAGGCATTCAGGCTCGCTTATTCTCTCAGGCTGATAGGCCGTCAAAAGAAAGTGTCTCGCCAGCGTGGTGTGCCAATAAAAGCCGAGGAACTCGGGCGGACACGAAGCGCCACGTGGCTTTGACATTCGAGCACATCTGCTCCTGAAATCAGAAGCAAGCAAGAGAGAAAAGGCCCCTCCCTTGACACCTCTTTTCCAGCCTATGAAACACTTTGTTCTGTTTGAATCGCTTGAAATATTGAGAGCAGCCTTCCACTTGAAGTCAACATATATGAGCATTCTTGAAAGCGTTTGCAGGCTATTTGTTTGCCAAAAATTGCACAGCGCCTTCTTCTAAAAAATTCAAATCACATTCTCTGGCCTGCATGTACCCTTTTGAACACATCACTACACTGCTCAGTTTCGCCAACATTTGAACTTACCATTAAAAGAATATTAGTCTGATGTCACTTATAAAACAACAGTCAGTTGAAACGTTAGAAAAAATGATTAGTTACTAAATATCAAAGTATGTCTCACCGTCATAGTTCAAAACTTCCTCCAGCAATACCAGGAAAAAAAAGCAAAATATAAGTACCAGAAGCCACTTTTTACTAATTTTCCCTGCAAAATTAAGTTACTTTTCTCATCAGACAAAACTCTTGGAGAAATGATTGGTGCCCTGGAGTCATATTGACAAGAAAATTATTTATCAGCGCGGTGGAGGATTGCAATCTCTCAGCCAACGGTACTTTTTTGACTGTCGACCGATCGGTTCGTGTAATCGGATTAGGACCAATCGATATTTTTTTCTGTTTCCTCGCCTAATTAAAATCCGAAGCTGCTAGTAGCGCATCCTGGCTACGAAATTGGCAAAAAGAATAATTAAATTCGCAATTCTGCGGAGAGATCCCACGGGCCAGTCGTAATCAAAGCCGAATTCTTGGCGGTTCGGTTTGGCATTTGGCGCATTTTTAAAACTTTACGAATGGTAATTAGTTCGCAACAACTGCTTCCTCCAACGACAACACCACTTATTGGAAAAACGACTCCATTAAAACCCCTATAGTTCTGTAACAATCGATGACATTGGCCTGATCTGAAATTGAAACATCCAAATGTCTCTCTTTACACATGGGGAAAAAGAGGCTTCGGTATACGTCGGTGTATACTAATCCGAGCTCGGTTGATGAGAGCTCTGCCCCGGGGCTAAACCCCATGTAATTATGAGCGGTGATACCCCCTTTGGCCGATATGCACTACCACATAATCTAGATTGGATTCCCGACCACAAAAGCTAAGCGGGAAAAGCACCTGCTTCTGTTTACCTGAGCAACCTCCAAATCCCCTGTTGCCGGCGAATCAATTAGTCGAGGCTTTGTCGTGTGTACAGCAAACCCCCCCATGTCATCACGACCACCGACCAGAAATAGGTGACCTAATGACACGGATGGATTGACTCTGGATGGTCTGACCAGAGTCAATGGAGCTGATCTTTTTTTAACTACCTGCGAGATAGCACAATTTGCAAACGTTTCCATTTCATGCGGATTTATTTTGCATTGGACCGTTGCAGCTCGATAATGCCATTAAGCTGATAGCACTGCGATGTGTTAAGGTTAGAGAGACTTAAAGAGGCTCTCTAGTTCAGGTCAGCTGCGAACATTTTATTACCTTTCGTGTGGATTTGGAGACCAATACATTCGGCTGTAGTGTTTATACACAAACACTTTCTGTAGGCCCTAAATGGCGTATTTGCACCCTTGTCATTTCAATAGGCGACGAGGTTATCACTCGAGCTCCAAAACTAATTGCGGAATTGGAACTGCACGATCTCTTCCGGCCTAAATCGCTGCAGTGATTAAATAACTCTCAGCAATTTTGGTTGCGAAAAAGTAGATTACTCTCTCACCTTTCCTCAGGGAATGTATAGGCGAACATTCGCAAACAACAGTACAGAGAGGCATACATGCAGGGAAGCACAACCCTGCATATGTATATCCGGGGCTAATTGGACTACCATGGGACACAATCCGACTCCCCTCGTAACATGTGTAATGGACGAGTGCACAGTACCTATATTGTGAGCATCCCGCTCATTTCGAAAGCTCCGGGTTGTTTCTGGAAAACCACAGGCTGTAAACTGATCTAGGGATTGGCACGGGCCTCGGGAAATTCACAAACGGAGAGAGAAACGGGAGTAAAACCCCAGCATGAGTTCGACACTGATCCTATCTCAAAGCCAAATGGGGGCGGAGGATTCTCCCCGTATATAAAAGCTGCTGCTGCTGTTGGAATCGTCAACTTTGCTGCGTTTATTCCATGAGAGCGGGGATCGGCAAATTGCGCTGTTACCAGCAAACTTCAAGGTCGTGGCCGAAATTCACACAGGGCTTGTCAAAATCTGCAATGCCAATTTTTGGCCAGCGCTTAAAGGCCTTGTTGTGCAAACCCAAGCACTTTCAGCATACTAAACGATACGAGCCGAGTAAATTAAGAGGGTTTAATAGCTTGGTTGGGCAAAGCATTGAGTTGTTTTTTTTTTAGCGGAGGATTAAAACTTGTTATTTCCCCAGTACATTAAGCCCCCTTCGCAGCAGGTATGCCCTTGTTTTGCTTGGCTTCTGAAACACAAAATTACATAATGCCTGCAAGCAAATTCCGCAGAGTATAGACCGGGAAAACACACAAAATCCTATATTTGCTAGGAGCGTTTCAATTAATTCTGCAAACTCATTGTCGATTTTTAAATGAAGCAATCTGGTAATTTTTGTAACTATCAACAAAGATCCTGGATTGCAGCTTGCACCAGGAACTCGAATTTTTTTATAAAGGTTCCTCCGCAAAACTAACTTCCGTATTTAATCTTCTTCGAAGTAAGGCCGACCTGGAAAAACAAGCCGCCGGTGTAATATGAGTTGCAAAAATGAGCTCGCTTTCACCTCATATAATGAAACAGATTTCTGGCTTCAATTTTCGCAAGCTGAGTTGTAAAGCTAAACTGCTCCATTAAAAAAAAGAGCTCAACTCGGCAGTTGCTGACTTTCGGTTCGAACAGTACAGAAGAAATAGTCTGGAAATATAGTGTGTTTGCCATCAGCACATTCCGTCGGTCTCTCTCTCCGGAGCACAGAACAAATAGACGGAAGGAAATGCCGTTTGTCAGCAGCTGGTGACATGTGCTCCAAACCTCGCTGATGCTTCATCACACTGGCACCCAACTGTGGTGGGATCGATCCAACTGCCAACCCAACTTCCAACAAACTGAACAAAAATTGGCGAGCGAAAAAATACTATCGCTTCAATAAGATGAAACTTTGAGGGCACATATCTGGAGGGGGAGGCAAAATTGTCAACAATAAAGCAGAACAACGTTATGTTGACTGATTCATTTCCGACTTTAATAAGAGGATTTCGAAATACGAGGGGTCGAGGAAATAGGACCGTCAGAAATTACATCCAAGTGTGCATAAGCTGAGCACTGCTTTTTGTTGTCTTCTTCCTGGGCGCGACAGTATTCTAGTAAAAAGGAAAGACAATACGGAAGTTCATTTCCTTCAAGCGACGGCAACATTATAACTCGAGTAGGAAAGCCCCACTTTTTGGCTTTTAACCATCCAGGGAAAATTTACTTGGAAATTAAATATTGGCCACTAGTGAATTATTACACACTCACAAAATAATCCTTCCCTCTTTCGCTGCTTCATTAACCGGCAGCCTGTCGCCAAATGACCTCCATTTTGGCACACCAAAGCGGCAATTATTTCTTGACCGCTTCAAAAAAAAAAAAAAAAGCGTCACGCTTGCTTTGTTCGCGTTATTAGTACAACCGCAGTGACAGGCGCAGTATATATTAACCATGTCACAAGTGTCATAAGAAGAAAAATAGCTGTTTCCAACATCAAGCCATAAATTTCCCAACTTAATTTCTTACAGGCTTTGTGCACTGCCCTATATAGTCTGAAATTTAGTAGTGTGGAAGGGCCAGCGGTTATGCATTGTTTCCTGCAGAAATCCGTTGAAAAGGAAGGCCACAATAGCGAGCAACATTCTATTTAAACTGACAGCTGCAATTAAGTAATCGATTCATAACTTCGGGATCTGTGCACGTTTTAAATGCGACGTATCGGCTACATTTCTTTGGGGGAGACTATGCAACAAAGGGATGTATAATATATTATGATCCATGCATTCAAACGGCATCAAAAGTGGATTTTTCTCTCTGCGGTTGATATTGCTAATGACATTACATCAGTTTTTGATCCCTGTCAATATGACAACCTCACCTGAATAACTGAACCTAATAATGTAACTGCAAGGGGGAGAGGGGGGTACAAATATAGTAGACTGCCTCCTAATGTGTCAGGGTGGTGGTTTCTGGCAACGCCCCCTCTTGCCCCCCCACCTCTCCCCGCCACTGCCTACCTCCTCTACCCGAAGCTCTACCCCATAGCCCCAACCTCGTTGCCATGCTCGTTGCCCTACCTCTCGCTGCCTTCTACGTCACATCCCTCCGCCACGCTGACCTCTTAAGGACTACTGTGATGACAATTAAAATTGGAAATATTGATGACGTGAATTGTTGCGACACACATCTTAAAGAAAACCTTTAATTACAATTTGTACACATGGTTTCAAGCATCCGGCCTAGCTTCCGGCAAAGCATCCGGCGACTGATCCTGCGGATGTTCCGGTGAAAGTCACTCAGCCCCACTCCACCTCGACTCCTCCGTTACCCCCCATCGCAATCCAGGCACGCCATTGGCTGGGAGTGTTGGGTGGGGGGACTGCCAATTTAACCCGCCGGGGACTATATCTCGGGAAAGGTCCGGCCTAGGTTATAATTTGAAGCCCCTTTTTTCTATCTCCGTGCGGGAATGTACAGTAGTCAAACAGACGGTATATGGTTCTAGAGACATTGGTTTGTGGTGGTGGTGACTATGACGGGCTTTGTCATGCGTACAAAGTCAGCCAAACCACACGAAAGGACTATCCGCTGCAGCTACAATATCTGTCTGAGGTATTCTCCAGAAAGAGCGGCTATAGGCTCTCCGCAAAATATCCGCAACTTCCCGAGCACAGGACGCCAATGTTAATATTAGCGTCTGGGATTAATGGAAATTGGCGCACTTTTTTTTCCTTTGGACATGTCCTTGTGGCAACTAAAAATGATATTGATTTTTCTGTCTAATAACTGGGAAAATATTGAAACCGTGTGTCAAAGGCAGCTGATTACAACAGTCATACAGTATTGACAAGTATAGCTAGTTTTAGTTTTTAATTATCCGAAGGCCTTAAATAATGCGGAACTAATGATTGACATGGGGGGGGGGGGGTAGCTTGAAGGAAACGTCATCTATATTACGAGGTCTAATTTTTTGGTCAAAATTTTCTGTAGGTGACTGCAATAATTTTATTATTGTGGAGTCGCACTGACTTGATAATCGGAAAGTATGCCCAACTCAATTTCAACTAAAATGTGATTCTGACTTCAATATGCGAACAGTATTGTGCACTGAGAAACTTCTCCAACTGAACACAGCACCTAACCACTAGTATTGGCTTGTAGTTAATTTGTTGCCATCAGCCAATAACAGGGAACAGGGCTCAGAACGGCCTGTCGCCAGCATGAGGACACTTCTTATAAACTCTTTGCAAACATTGTTGCAAAAGCATCCTTCCCAAGTGTGGATTCCCTGAGAGACAAGAATCTGCTTAAAATTAATCCCATAAGTGAGGAAATACTCCGCCATGTACGCACAGCTCTAAGTGGCAGCCAGAGGCATATAATTCCTCAGAGGGACAGTTTTCCCCGCCAGAGAGGCGTCCCTGAGCAATTATCATTCCGGATACACTGCATACTGCTCTTACAAAAAGGTAATACATAATGCAGCCCCAGCTATTACTAATAACCGCCGAAACACGGTCCGACACATGCACTGTATAATGCACCAGCACATATCCTGCCACTGGGGATTTCAGTTTTTCTTATCCGCCTCGTCAGGTAGTTACACCCAATTTTTTTTTTGAAGAAAAAAAATGACACGTGTCTTTTTTCTTTTTTACAGAAAACGAAGATTCAAATCTGCTCTAGCCGGCTCACTAATCTCATCTGCTTCTGGACAAGTGCTGGAGGAAAAGGACGTGGCCTGGACATTTGCCTGATTTTCCCCTTGTTTGTAACTCTCTGCACCTTCGTCCTGAATTTGTTTCACAAAAATGTTCACCTCCCACTCCTCACTCGACCCCCAAAAATACTTATTATAAAAAATATATATATATATATAAAATCCAATAAAACCGTCCCACGTGCCAAACAATTTGGGTGGAACAAGAAAGAAGAAAGAAGAAAGAAGAAGAAGGAATCAATTCCGACCACTGCTGGTGTGTTTTCTGAGCCCCGTTTGAAAATGACCGCAGTGGCCGGCCAATTTCCGCGGTGTGGTTGGCAATTTGTGCATGTGTGTGGGTCTGTGGGTGGGAGGAAAGCATGTCCGATATTGATTCCCGAAGAAAGGGATAGATTGAAGGGGACGGATTTTAAAGGGGGAACGTCTCGGACAACTCCTGGACCAAAAAATGCTGGAGCATCCGGCAGACAATGGTGTGCACAACTTTGCGTCCCAGATAGTACGTAAGCCTGCTTCGAAATGCACACCTTTCATACTGTATTCGAAGCACCCTGTAGGCATCTGGATGGACAGTCCGGTGTTACCTCTTTAAAAAACCTTTCTCTTGTCTTGCTACATTAAGATGGACTGTCCGATCTAGGCGAATCGCGAAAAAAAATATCAAAATAGGCACAAAAAATTAGACGTTCTGGTTTATGGTGATCTTATACGTACTTTTAAAATGTTTTCTAAATTATTTTGAGTGCTTTAAAATTTGTTCAACTATTTTGTGCAGAAAAATCACTAACTAAACCGAACACCTCCATTGGAACAATAAGTAGAAATAGCACTCTAAAATTAGAGTGATATTTCTACTTATAATTGTTCCAATGATGGTGTTCGTCATATCTACTTAAAAATAATTCGCAAGCATTTGTATCCGATAATGTTAGAACTTTCCAACAATATTGGATATAAATGCTTGTGAATGGTACAACTTGCTCTTAACATGTTTTTACCAATTTGAACAAAAGACCTCAATTCGACAAACAAGTCACTCAGAAATAAGTGAACGATCCAATTTCATGAGTGGGACCATCAAAAGTGAAGAGCACTCCAGATAATTTCGAAGCCACTTGTGGAAGATGACGAGCGCCCCGGTGTGATAAGATCGTAATTCCAATGTGATATTTATTTCTCGATTTTTAACATACCAAATAAAAAATCTGCACAAGAACAGGAACTGAATAGTACTAACGGGGCCACGTAAAAATATTTTGTCGCATCGGACACTAAGTAAAAATTGCGAAAACTTGTAGCAAGATTTCCTCGCAGGAAACAATGCCATTAACAATAATGAGAGTGAAAGAGAGAGAAAAAAAGACGGGCATCTGCTTACGTAAGACCCGCTGAGCGGAGATGATTGCAGCGGGCGAAGTAATGCACCAGACTCGAGCTTAATGACGCCTTGCTTCCTTTGAGAGACGTCAATGGCTCCAGTGAGAAAGAATGCAATGACATCTTTACTGAGGGGGGGGGGGGATCGATTTAACTACTCGGAAAGAATGAGTCGCAGGGGGTAGGGTAGAAAAGAAGAAAAAGAAATTGCGTTCTCTCCAGACGAAATTTATTTTACGTGGCCCATTCGTGGTGAAAACCTGAAGTGTATTTTTTGAAAAGAATTTAAATTTACAAAAATCCCTCTATCTATAGGCCTATATTTACCTACATGGTACAGTATTTTTTAAACTAAATTTATTTCATTATACTCGCAGATATTCTGATAAGCTCCATAATTATTATATCAAACGACTTCATCTCTAGTACTTTCCAATGGTTTTTAATTTTTTCCCCGGTGACGATCTGTCCCATGTTTGTCTTCGTATTGAATCAACGAAGCATTTTCGTTGACCGACTGCTTTCATTGGCCAATAAGTTATACATTTTGGGTGGAATTCAGAAGCTTGTTCGAACATAAGCGCCCTGTTTAAAATCACGTGATGTCACTGAAATACAAGAGGAATTTTCCTCAATTCTTGGTTGTGTGTCTACGGAATTCAAAGAGGCTTCTACAATCACAGTGACTTCTGTTGAAACAATATCTACTTTCATTTTAACGTCGCGTATGTACAACCTCTTTGAACATTGTCCATGAATTGATAGGTGATTCAGTTGCATCAGATGATTTTAAACGGCCTGTTTCAGTGAGATTCCGCTTCCGAATTCCATCCATTGTACATTATTTGCTTTTGAAAAAAAAACATGTACGCCTGTAGCTATAAAAATGATGTGTCTCTCACTCAAAGTATGCGTGAGTTTGTATTGTGGGCTGTACTTTTAAAAAAACCTTTTCTGTTACACCTGTAGTTACAGAGTTCTAATAAACAACTGGAATGGTGCTACATCCCTTCGTCCCATTTGAATCATTCGTTCTTTTGTGATTCATGACCCTGAAATGTACCCAGCAGGTAACACACCGATGCCCAATTGCAGCAACGAAATTACCGATTCGAAAGCTCAGGACACCCTTTTTAAAGTGTGCTGACGATCTGTTAGGAGTCTATCGAATCGGTAATTTCGTTGGTGAAATCGGGCACGAGAGTGCGACTTTTTATGAATCAGATTGTTTTTGTGTGTGAATCCTGCGTGAAGTTCCAAAAACAGCCTGTAAAAGTGTAAATGAAGGCTAATGTGAAACATACTGTTCCCATGGGAACTATTATTCAAACGAGTGTGCACCCGTTCTGGCCAATAATACTGTTCATTCGCCCTTTCAAATACTTGGTTGTGGCAGAGAGAATCCCACTCAATTTATATCATTGGCATCAGACTATGCCCAGGCATAGTTTATCGGTCAACCTCGACTCGGCTTTAATTCTATACTATACTTAACTACTCGTTACTGCAGCAGCCTGCGTTTTAGTACGAAATCGAGTCGTGCATCAAGCAGAATGTCTGTGAGATGTGGTTTCCCTTGTTGCTTAGTCCTGTATTTTCATGTGCTAATTACACTATGTTTCAAGTAAGTACCAGCTAAGCATCTGCTGATTTTAAGAGGATTGTGGCCTTAACCTAAATCCGGATTTAAAGAGCGCAGGTGATTCGTTATTTCTGCAGTGGATTTTACCTAACTGCTGTGGAATTAATCCCCTGTACACGTTTGTGAGGTTTCGCAATTAAAGTTCAGATGAAGCAATCTGCTTGAAACTGTAGAAGGTTCACGCCTAAGGCAATTTTGTGGTAAGCAGACGCGTCGTGTATACAGTGTACAGGAAGGGAAATCTGCGAGGATTACGTCAATGAATACATATCCCAACTCTATAATTATGCATACATATACAGTAAAACCGAGGGAATCCTTTAAAGACCTGGCTAGAGTATCTAGATTGTTTCCTCTTTACCGGCAGGTGTGTTCAGCGAACCGGATAATTGATGGCCCAATAAAGCAGCTGACTCTGGCGCAGATTCCATTAATTCCTCCTCCTTCATTCACTTAACACTGTAATGGCAAAATCCTGCTATATACACCCCTTGTACCCCGTAACGGCAACTTTAAAAGGGTCCCGTCATCATCGCTCCAGGCACAGACCTGTACACAATTACATGTCAACTCGGATCTCCTGGAGAAGAAGACATTTGTATAGGCCTGCGAGTGATTGATGTGGACCAGTTGACTAGGGAAAAGGTACAAAATTGCTTCTGAATCCCTCACGGACGTATCTAGGGATGCAGGGAGGATTCGAAATGCAAGCGGGATATATATTGCATCAAGATGCATCAAATTCTGTTTCTTATATTTTGGACATTGGATCCTGAGAGCGCAGAGGGCTTTATTCGCAGGATCCACTTATGGGTGAAAAATCTTCATTTACGTGCAATGTTTTCACAGTGCGTAATATTTATCTCCATTTGATAGGACTGGAGCTCAGCAGCACATCACATAAAATGTCAGCTTGTGATACGTTTTTCCAACTTTTCCACACTGCTAGGTTTCGATGCTTGTCTGTGCTTTCGTGTATACTAGACTTTAAAAAAAAATCGGCTCTGCCGCCTGCCCTGCACTAATATTAGTTCTGAGCCACTGGTGGACATAACTTGCTGAACAAATGGCACCGTGGCGTCCAGCACGGAGCTGACAAAACCACCGTGAGTGAAAATGGTTAGAAATGTAAGCTTCAAATAATTTGAAAAAGCCAATCCTTTTAAAAGTCACACGTACTTCCTGCATTTTAAGGATACAAATGACTGTACGCCACATGTACAGTATAATACTCACTGCGCTGGCCTTTTGGTGCAAAATGGTCTCAGCAACATGGATGATCCTGAGAGGTGATCAGGCGGGAGGCATAACCAGCAGGATGGGAGCAGCTGAGCATGGGACATGTGACGAAACTGAAATTAACATGGATCATGAGGTTTTATTTAAAAATCCGCATCAATTATCTCTCTGCCCTCATTATATCAAGGATTAACGATGCCTGCTTCTCAGCCTACAGTGATCCTTCACTTTAACTTGTTGAGACAGCTGCCTTATGCAGTGCAATTATCCATCAGATATGACCCAAACTTTTGATCATGGCCTCAACGTACAAAGAAAGCTTGTTGCAGCCTTCATAATTATTATAACGGGATTTGCTCAACGTTCTACTCACAAGATTACAAGCCCTTTATTATCAAAATTCCATGCGTGATATTGCGAATCCCTTTGAAATAACTTGCAAGGCACCAAATTCTCTCCGGAGGATATACAGTGTATAATATTCTCGTACATGCTGGTAGAGAGGACGTGATTTCATTACGAGATGACGTGTTGAGCTGGACCAATTTTGGATACCAGATTGTTTCAACTCAATGATTACAATTCACGAAATACACAGAGTATGTTTCATACTTGCTCCCCAGTTAATTGCGACTCACTTAGGTACTGCGAATCAGACACGATGGATGGAAATATCCACACTTCATCAACCCTGTAATCAAAACCGAGTCATATTTTAGTTCTGGTTGTCCCTGCAGTACAGGAAGGATTGTTACCAATCAATCTTGTCACATCTACATGCATAATAGTGTTTCATAGTAATATATTCTGACAACGTTCTAGGGTGAGTTCTTGCCCATATAGGGGATCGTGTTATGTACTGTCCAGGTATTGTTTGTTGCTGGCAGCAGTCTCATTATTAGTGACATCATTATAGAGCTATTTAATTAAAGAGTGCAACATGTATTTTATCCGTATCAAGCATATCGCAGTTTCCATTGTCTCGTCAACAAGCTGCCACATCAATGAGCACTCACTTTTAATTAAAATTGCATTGTAACTCCTGCACGGATGGTCCACCAAGAAAAAAAGCCATGCCTCCTCTTTTTCAGCTGGCAGAAACTATAACATAACTATCAGTTCATAGTAGCCTATATACTCTTTTTCTCATGCCTCAACGCATGTGTTTGACACATTTGGAGAGGAAAGTTTGGGATAGTGATCATGTCGCCATTGTTGATGATGGTGTTGTCGTTTTGAAAGAGAAGCAACAATAATAATGACTGATTAATGTGAGATTTTCCTATTCGTATCCGCCGATACTTATCTCATGACTTTGGTTTGCGTATGTTTCGAAACCACCCGAGTCTATAGCACAGACCGACGCATGTAATTGCTGCTTCTGGTCCTGTCTTGTCGACAATGGGCGCCACTAAACTCCACTCAGAAGATTGTAGCCGGCGAGGCGGCTATACAGACTATTATAAATCCGACTCTTGCGTAACAAACCCAGCCTGTTAAAGTAACATCTTCACTTCCGTCGCTGCTGGAATACAACCCTAATATTTGTTTGAATAGTTTGCGTGGCAAGTTGACTAACGATTAATTAAGCAGGAATCCGCACACCTCGCTCGGCTGGATTCGGATGTCTTCGCTTCACTTCCTACTCCTAGGATTGCCCTTTTATAGGCTACTAATTGAATCGGCAGAATTCCCGAGTGGTATTATAGCCTACCATCAGGTGTTGGGTGATTCAGACAAACGACGTCCCTGGAACCGCAGGATCACTTGATGTCTATAGTTACTGAGATACATGATGCCCAGGAACCAACCCAGAAGCTGAAGAATCACGAAACACCTGGTATCGATGGACAATCTTCCTCCTAATAAGCTTATTCTCCGTCGGATGTTTGTCCGACCTGATAGTGCCGCTATCTCTCGCACGATCTGAGGAGTGTGCATCAGAGGGAGTATGCGCCATCTTTGGGTCAAGATTAGTACTACGTGGTAAATCGACGGGCCATCTCATTAAAGTCGTTTGATTGTCACTGTCATACTGATTATATTTTGGCCACATTTTTGCAAAGGGTTCACTAGTAAGTCACCAGCATTAGTGATTCATCTGATGCACTGAGCTTTTCCGATTGTATCGTATCCCGAAATCGGCAATGTGTCGGCACATGTCTGCTTTGTGTAATTTGTATGCTTTGCTGTGCGTGTAAGCCTCTGTTGTCAGGATTAAAAGCACCATGTGGACCAATCTCTCTCTTTATCTCTCTCTCTCTCTCTTTGGGTTGGAAAGGGTAGGTGTTGGCGCAATTCTCTGGCACTTTAGACAGGGTGGCGCATTTTCAACCGTAATTTTTGGGAGGCTTTATGCGAGAGAGTATGGCCGCCTGGGAGTGTATGTGTGCATTACCCTCCAATATATGCATGTAGGACACGGTTCCTGTACGATGATGTATGCTAAGCTTTTTTCATTTGAGGCGTACCAACCCGTAAAAATATGGAAACATAAAATGAACACGTAAAGCCTGCGACTCAACGGGGCAATTGAGGTAAATATTCCATGAAGGTACAATATAGTGCAGTAAACGGAATAATGCACGGATGGAATTTTCGTCCCACTACTGCTGGTAGTTACTGCTAGCTTCGCAGAACCATGCAGTGTTGGAAATGGTACTGGTAAAGTACAGGCTACTGGTACATAAATCATTGGGGAAACTTTCTTCCGCGCATATAAGCAAACATGCGGTTCCTTCGTTCCATTTTCATCTTCGTTTTTGTCACCACCTTTGTGCCTTCTCGTCATAGCCAGATATAGCCGTAGGTGCTTGGCTCTTTATTACGCAAACTAACCAGAATTTTGACACCCTTCCAGTACCTGCATATGCAAGAAAATGAGGATTTCTACGTTTAATATTGCTCGATAAGATCTCTGCATAAACATCTGCCCCCAAAGGGGTCGTTACGGCCCAGAGAGGCGTAAATGAAATTAAATAAAAATAAACATCCGCACTTTCCCCCCGTGCGATGAACGGATAGCACAGATATAGTTAGGTAATAAATGCAAGAGTGTATGGGTTTAAAGTACTAGCTTATAATTTGGGGACATTTTTGGTTCCGGTGCATATTGTAGAAACTACTCGTATTTCATAAAATTTTGAACAATACAACAGATATCGCCCCTTTGCAAGTGGTATATCGTCCCTTTAAAAAAGGATGGCTCGTGTAATTTGGAAATTCATCCCGAATCCGTCTCTGGCCTCATAAATTTGACGATGAAATACTTCCACCTAATATTCTGAAAGGACCGGCAGTTTTTTGCCTCCTTTTGCCCCACAAGAAATTAATCCAGTGCTTATTAAAAGTGAGCCCGATTATTTTTTGAAGTGCAATTTCATTATAGGGGTAGATTTCCCTAATGTCCGCCTCACTTCCAAACTCTAGAAAGTGTTCAAGAGATTGGTAAACCACTCTTTGTTTTTAAATTATCCTTATAATTATATAAAGCAGAGTTTGTTAATGATGGATGGTGTATGTCAAGCCGGTAATGCCGGAAACTGTGGTAGAGCGAGAAAAGAATCACAACGTGGCAAAGGTTAACTGACTGCAGATGTCCACAACTTTCATCCTGAATGTTTGGAACGGCCTATGTGATGCAGTGGTGCTCCTGTGGGGGATGCTGTCGGAAGATGCAAACATGGCATCTATACAGAGGGAAAAGCGCAAGTTGTGTGCTGGTTAACCGAGCTGAAGTCCATCACAGAAGTGCTGCTGGACATGCTGGGCATTTCGCCTTACCACAACTCCAAGGCGGAGTCTGGGCAACTAAAGTGGACAGCCCAACAAATGACGTGTCCTCCATCACCTTTGACATGCTGGAGAGAACCTCGGGGGAGGGAGATTTTAAGATTAAAATTATGCTTGCTACTAACGGAGCACACGTGGAAAGCTACTGATTTTTTTTTACATAAACTTGGTGGGTGTCCCTTCTCATTTGTACAATCAATAAACTCGTATTACAGTAACTTGCGTAATAGTATCAAGTTAATACTAGGGAGGTTCATTGTGAACACCCTGTACAATTTGTGGGCATTTACAGCGGCAGAACGATCCAAATTATAATTGAATTCTTTTGAGATATGAGGATTTGAAGTTTGTACAATATACCGTACATTATACTGTACATACCAGGGATCCCTTATTTTCAAACATTAATTTCTCAAGTGTAGTGTAATAATAATTGGTGTAGTGAAAGGTTGACTTGGCCATCAAAACTGAAGTTGTCAAGAACTGCAATATTACCCAGCTCTATAAGGACTGCTCATTCCGCCAGTCAGATCTTCAAATAAATCATGATGATGAACAAGAAGTTCCACTCTCGTTACTTTATAATTACGCGCACGTTGAATGGCACAATGCCACAAAAATCTCTGGGATTAAGTACATCTGCGTCATTTGAAGCAGACAAGGCCGGATCTTCCCTCTCCCAGCCCCTTTATCCTATATAGCTCATCTCTTTATCTCTAGCCACGTATGGAACTGAATTTTCCTCCCTTATTCCTATGCCATCACCAACCTTCTTATATGCTGAAACCGGGCCGAAACTACACTGGTGTTGCAAATGCAGCCGGAACAATTCCCCGGAAATGCTGGCCTCGGATGAAGCGGGTTCTACTGAGACTGATGGGCTCAAAACCACTAAACTGTACTGCACCTGGACACAAGCAGACCCATTTCCGGGACTCGCAATAATATTATGGATATTCCAACGTCCAACAAATTCATCCCACTGTTAAATTGCACCAGATGTAATCTCACTACACACATGCAGTATAGAGCACAATCGAAAAACTGAGCATGTTGACGGAAAAAAGTTGACACTCTAGACTGTAGCAACTGGTTTTGACAAATTGAACATACTAAGGTCGAATGTAGTCTGTCGCGTTTATTCGCAAAATATAATAATTTCTGACTCTCCAGACCCGGAGAGTCGCCTTTCCTCTATACGGCTCTCTCGTGTCTCATTTGTCATTCACTTCCCATCCCGCTGCTGCAGTAGAAAGACTTCTTGGTGAACTTTCGCTCTTTCCACTTGCAGGTTTTGTCTCCCTCAACAACTGCTCTCATTTATGCAGCACTGGCGCAAATAATGCTCCAGGAAGCTTAAGTATTTTGCATGGAATAGAGAATCAGGCATTGTTTGGACATCTCCATGCTCCTGACTTCCTTTTCATTTAATTGCAGTCATTAGCACAGAACCGTCATAAATCAAATGCCTGATGCTTCAGAAAGCTCTACCTTCTCATGCAGATACTGGTAGAGTACAGAGTGTTTCAGATTATGACAAACTGCCGGAGAGGAATGACATATTTTAAAAACATATTGTACTGGACATTGGGTATTGTCCATGCATGCTGTGATGACACTCGGTCGCTATAACAATGCAGGAATGGATCATCATTGTCCAGGCGACCATTTTAAACCACAAGTATAGTACTAGACCAACATAATTAGATTATTTCCCCCGTTTTTATAGCTCCAAATTGGCCTAATATGCATGTGTCGTGACTCACGGAATGTGTGCAATGGTCAGATATTGACAGGAAATTGGGCCATTTTACTTTATAGGCCTTCTGCAAGCCCTCTTTGTGCCAGTAGTACTTCAGGTTCATACCGGTACCGACTGACATAAAGCAGGAGAATAATGGAATCAAGAAGTAACAACCTTCGAAAACACAGCTTGCATTTCATTGACTACACGTGGAATATGGAATGGAATCTAGGCAATAGAGCATACATGTCTAGTCGGAAATATTGAAGTCGAATTTATTAGAGTGCATTAAGTCGTAGTTGAAGGAAACCAACAGTCCTGCGAATGACAATTTGATGGAATCTGAAGGGCAAGCCCTTTTTATTTTTCCCCGACATCTAAAAGTCACGTATCTCTTGGCAATCTTTCTGCAGACGACAATTTTTTTTACGTGTACATAACAGTGAGCGTATAATTAAAGAGCTGTGCTGAGAATGAAGCGTAATGACCGTTGGGCACTGCTGGTCCTTTATTCCACTTTTCCGTCTCACAGGATCACATCATAATAGACAAAATTGCGACGGGTCGAGGGGAAAATTATTCAGTGAGCCATGTTACGACGTCATCTTATTTTTCTCTCCGGGGAGCTTCTGCACTCTCAAAATATCAGCAACCTTAAAACGACAATTAAATGGTCCCTGGGAACAATATTATTTCCTCTTTGTACCTAACCAGTCCTAATGAAGTCATGAGACCCAAACGAATAGTCCCAGGACTCCCAGGACTCCCAGCATAATTTACATGCATAACGTAAAATTGTCCCTAGGTTAAATTAGTCCTAATTAGGCTATGTCGGTGTCGCAATAATCCGAATAAATTGCCAGCACCGCCCAATCCTACAGTCCAACGTATTGGGGATTTTCCACACCGTCGCGACCAGTTTAAAGAGAAGCAACAATGACACAAGGACCAGTTGCTCCTCTTTAAATTGCATGAAACTTGCCTAGCTATTGTTTGACTATTACGGACTTGGGCACTTTGTATACCGTACATAAACACTTTCTGGTCCTTGTTTAGAATTCCAAGCATGCAATATTTAAGCCCCCGACGGCGTTACATGCTGCATATACGACGAGTAGGACAGCGACAATGTAGGACGAAAACTGGTTCCGTGTGTGTGCAGGGAGATCAGTTGACAGATTCGGCCCAGTGTCGAGCATGACGTCTCATTATCCGTACTCGTTCAGGATTAATAATGAACTGAAAGCACATCATGCGGACCGGATAGCCCGGATGATTCAACGAGCAAACACACAGCCAGAGAGAAGTTGGGGGAGGCAAAATTGTCCCCACAAAAATTATAGCACCAAGCGCCCAAAAAATTACAAGGGTAACCTGGTTGAGGTGCTTGTTTGTTGATGGGAACAGTGCGAGATGCTTGATGAACCGCTCCATATTCAGCGACTCTCCTGTGAGCACAATGCATGCTGTCACCGCAGTTGGACCGAATTTCGACGCCCATTGTTAGGCGAAGGGAAAGGCAAATGAATTATCAGAAAGGAGCTGCCTGCTCCAGAAAGAGAGAGAGAGAGAGAGAGAGATAGGAAAAAGGTCAGAGTGTGCCCATATATATGCCTTCCGGGGCATAAAGTTGCTGAATATGGACCTGGTCTAATGCAGTGATTCTTCAGTGCAGTACAGCATAAAATAGTTTATGCCATACTTTCTAAAATATCATTTTTTTTACCCGAGTCCATAACAGGTTCGTCCTATGGCCGACAAGAGGATTCCGACCCAAAGTTTAAGGTTGCTACTTAAAGTAATGACCACACTCTCCAGGCATTGTTAGTGCTCGGAATATATATAAAAAATGGACGAGGTGACCTCGAAAAACTGGAAGTAATCAATCGGAAAGGAAAGTTTCTTGAGAAATTATGATTAATGCGATTGTTACTTTCACGTAAAGTCGCAGGTCCGTCGAATTACACGATTACATTTTGAGAGCAGAAAAACTCTGCCATTCAAGAAATTGACTGGTTCAAGTGTCACATCTCTAACGAAAATTGATTAATGTACTGTAGGTTATTACCACGCTCCTTTCATAGTTCCCCTGACCAGAAATATGAAAACGAGGTTGAAACGCAGCAAAGTTAATGAAAGGAGATGGGCTTTTATTGCTATAAAATTATTTCACAGGAAGTAATTATGAGTTTTTAACAGCAAATTCAACGAAATCCCTCAACTTCATTTAGTTAGTCCTATTAATTTCCAGGTCCCTATTCAACCAGTCCACTTTCACTGATCATATATACGAGTGAAAAGTTCGTTTAGTTAATAGAAACATGCAATACTTACCCCCCATCAGTAGTTTCTGATAAAATGAAAATGTCAGGCGTGATGTAATCAGTGGGATGCATTGTTACAAGTCGTTTGTATTTTACTCGTTTATTGTAACTCTTCATTTCATATCCTGGATTAGATCTAGCAGTAAATTTTTGAAACGAAATGTACTCCTCGAATGTGCAATGTTTTGAGACGTGTCATGAACGGAAAGTCTATAGCTATATTGAATTGACATTAGGCAGACTGACGAGTTAGTGACAACATTACCGCAGTAACAAGGCACATTACAGCATTATGGCATCTGATTATGGCCACTAGTTGTTAAGAGTACGAAGGCGAGTGATGCAATGCAGCAGTTAGTTTGAATCGAAATTCAGAAAATTAAGCTACGATTTGAACTGCTCTCAGATTAAACGGCGTAGAAATATATCTGACTAGGAAAAGTGTGTTTCAGCAGCTATAGTTTACCACCAAGTAGAAGACATCTACAGCACATGTGCATGAATGAGATATCACTTGTCGCGAAAATACTGAGTGCTTGGCCAGGAGGGGGGGGGAGACAACAATAGGCAAAAAGCCAATGTGCAAAATGTGATTTGAATGGTTCAAACGGAATTTCAAGTAAGTTATTTCACGTTGTAATTATTTTGACAAGATTCATTTATCATAATTTCCCCAAATGTGTGTGTGTGAGAGAGAGATTCCTCTGGATTTTCTAATGCAAAACCTATAAGCATGGCTGAAGTGAGTTTCAGTCGGGTTGAATTAATCTGGATTAAGGCTGGAGCTCGTGGACTAAACCAAAATGAAGTCAATTAATCGAGCTGTGTGAGTCAGGGATTTATACATAGTCCTCCCCCTCCCCTGGCAATGATGATCCTGCAAATGTGGGGTCACGGCGCCTTGGCAATGACCTTGACAGTGAGCCACTTTAGCATTTCCCTCCAGAGCAGAAGCGACTGGAAGTTGATGATGTCCTCTGTGCTCGAAGGGCATCGGAACTCGAAGGCGTCGCATCGCCTGCTCCTGCGAAACAATAACAATAAAACCGGGCGTATAGCAATAATAACCAGCAGGATTTCCATGCTTCCCTGCCTATTTCCAGGGCATTCGGGATTATTATTATACTGCGCACGACGAGATTCATCCCAGGAAACGAGCGCATCATGACTCACCCGTCCTGTCCCCTGAAGGAAGCCTCGATGTAGGACAAGAGACGGGCACCCTGAGCCGTGCCCAGGAGACGCGATGCCAGGTTCTGATAGCTTCCCTTGTAACTGATGAGTATGGAATCGGTAATAAGTAGACAAAATAATCATAATAATGAGCAAGTGAGACCGGACTTACTCCGTTTCGTCCAGCAAGACGGCGCTGAGAGGATGGAACTTGTCTTTATCCCTGGAGACCTCGCAGATCAGCCTCTGTCTGCAGTCCTCAGAGTAGACCCTCAGGGTGTCGAAATAGTAGTCCAGTTTGTCCATCCTCCTTTTCACATTCAGATCAGCCTTGTTGATGCCTCCGCCGCCACTGGAGTATCCATCCTGCTGCAGCTCATCATCTTTGCTGTCCGGGGGCTTGGTGCTCGAACTGTCCACGTCCTGAAGCGTCGGCTCCAGGCTGTCCTTTCCAAACACAAACTGACCTAGAATATGGCGGAATATGACACGGCCTTTCCTTGTAGCAAGCAGCTCTCTCGTTAGTGCTTGGGTATTGTGTTACTCTATATACCTCCTTTGGGACCCCTCTGGTATAAGTCTGAGTATCGACTGGAGGAGGAAGTGGCGTAATCAGGTGGCGGAAGATAAGGCTCTTCTGCTTCTTCGTGACGTCCATTCCTCTGGCCCGGAAACTGGATCGGGTTGTGATCCCTCCGCCCGGAAACATGCAGCTGAGCCAGCTCCTCGTCGAATCTGAAGCAGGTGACCAACACCAAATTTATTACCTGACACTTTGATGTCACTCCTACAAACCCGAGCCCCTAATGCAAAAAGCCATATTTTCCCCCATATCATCATCCATCTCTCTTTTTTCTCCCTCTTCCTCCATTTTAATGCATTTTCCTTTCCCCGGCATCGGCAGCTGACGTCCCTCAAAGAGATGCTAACTCAATTACGGGCCAAGTTTACACATAATGTGCACAGAGTGCCTAAAAAGTACCCAATACAGCGCAGATTGCGGCCTGCTGGAGAGGCAGTTCAGGCAATCGATTCCAAGCACTTATTATCTCGTCCTGCCAGCATACAACGGCCCCGTTTTAAACTTTTCAAGTCTGCATGTGTTTGCCTCCTGATTCTCACCCCCAAAATGGTCCAGATTTCGTGCAGGCCATTGCTATCTCCAAATAATCAGAACGAGCTTTTGAAATGACCTTTTCCGGGTGGAAAGTCAGTTTGCGGAGGGGATAAAAATTTGCATTCCAGTATCGTAACCGATGACGTCACTGAATTTCACCGGGGAATTTACCCTGCCAGAAAACCGGAAAAAAAGGTCCAAATGCATTAAAACACAAATAAAAATGCGGGGGAATGTACCGGTGATAGTTTCACTAACGGGGATTTACCTCAGCAACAAAAAGTCTATAAAAACACAAACCTGATGGAGAAAAATGTCCGGTTATTTTCTCCGGATTAAAGTCTCCCCCTTTGGGTTTAATGAACGGGGTTTACCTCCAGGTGGGTGTAAACACGTTCGCTCCTAATGAGAGAGGTCATGCTGCATGCGGGGGCTAATTAGATTTAATTGAGTTCTCTCTCCTCATCCAGCTCGCAGCAGAGTTTTGGTTCGAGGACTCGAACCCGAAATTTTCCCGACTTATTTAGCCCGGCCATTAGGCGGCTTCCAAAAAGAGAGTCCGATTCCAAGCCAAAAAACCAGGCTTCTCGAAATCAAATATGTATAAAGCTCCCTAGAGAGTCACAACTCCGCGACTCGGCTTAATTTCTGGAAATGAGTAGCTCGGATGACTTAATCCGAGTCTGTCTGGCAGTTTTCCCGCCATTGTATTTTCCTGCTGGCCTGTGACGTCATATGGTAATTGGCCAACTGGGCCCCCCAAAAAAGTGTTTTTTTTTTGCAAATGTTGACTGCTGGCTCAGAGTCTATTGTATATGCATTCCCGCTGTTTAGATAAAGCCTCCACTGAAAGCATGTAGTTTTAGAGCGCAAATTGTTAGACAAACATTCCGGCTGCACACCCGCAAATGACAATACGAGCACTTGTATCATGCCAGTGTGTGCAAAATTATGCAAAGAGCGCATGTTTTATCTGGTTTCCAACTGCAATATCACAATCCCTGCAGACAGCTCATTAACATAATGAATTGTACTAAATAGCTTCTAATTAAGAGGAAGTCCTTAGGGTGTGAGTCCACACTTGATAGTACCTGAGAGGACCGGAGTGAGCCTCCCTGGCAATGAGCGATGGACTTGAGTGGTAGTGGTGCTCGGGCCTTTCCTCCTCGAACCTGATCCTTCTAGACGTGGCCAAATCCAGGCTCGGCATAGTGAAGAGGACCATCCAGAAGACCCTGGAGGAGAGCCCGGGACAAATGGATCGGAGGAGTATCCGACGGGGACCATTCATCATTCAGCTCCAGTCCGCAGGCAGCACAGGAATAAGACACTTCTACTGCTGGGGCTAATTAGCGGCAGAGATCCACCTCAGCTGATGGAGCTGGAAATTTCCACTGGGATTTACAAACAGGGCCCAGGTTTTAGGAGAAGACCGCTCTCACACAGTCGAGAGAGGATCGTCATGTCAAAGGTACAAAGTTCAAGTCGTCACAAACGAATCTGGTAGGCGGAGAAGGAGAAAAGAAAATCAATAGGTGCTTTTAATAAAAGAAGACGTTGTCGAGACGCGACTAGTTTGGACGCGTCTATTTGTCACACTCACGCCTAAAACAATGCGTGCCATAAGCGGTGTTCCTGTCATAATAAAGCGATTCAATACTGATGAGCAGTATTGATTGCAGTAGGCTAATTTATTTAAAATAATTTCATTGAAATGTCAACAAGCAATCGGATTGATATATTCATTGTATGAAATGAATTTATGCGGTCCATTTATTGTGTAGTTATTAGTAACTCATGCAGTGCACTTTGGTTATACAATGGTAATTAGGTTGAGTGAACTGACCTCCAGGTTGGCACCAAACTCATGAAATAACCACTGCGTCTCGACCGCGACTCACTAATGCAGACCACCTCGTAAATTGTCACTTCGCCTAGCACGTGTGGACACAGCACTTCAAGTTTAGTAGGTTTCTTCCTTGAGCAATCCAAACAAACACTGCTTTGCGCTAATTAGTGGAAAGGATCTTCTCTCTAAATTTATCCTTTCCCTCCCTCCCCCCCCCCTCCCCCCATTATCTCCCACCCACACCAAGACTTTGCCAGGGGGGGAAACATCGATTCCATTCGAAACTGAATTCGCGCACGAAGGTATAACATTGCAAAGTTCGTGCACTCGTGATATTTACACTGAATGCATGACCACCCTTTATAGACCCCCTCCACCTGCTGCTGCTGCCGACCACATTTTACGTAACAAGGAACAATTATAGCACATGATTCAGGTGCGTTCGCACTGTCTCGATCCGACGACCTTTTATAGTATGTTCCAGTTGTGAGGATGATAAGTAAAGTCTCTAATGATAATTATGCCAATTGAAGATTTTCAAGTTTTTTTTCTCTGAAGGTCGACCACTCGTCTCCATGAGTACAGTTCAACAGTGTGCTTGAAGTGTACTCACCCTCTGCATCTGCACATGACTCTGCATCTGTACCAGAAGCTTCCGCCTTTGCGAAATTTCTCCACCGAACTGCTGCTTCTGGCGGTCACTGCCAACCTGACTGTTCTTGCTGCCAGGGATGTCCAACAGGTGTCGTTTTCTCTCCCCCCACCCCACCCACTCACCCACCCACCCACTTAGTTAATCACAGAAGAGAGAGAGAGAGAGAGAGAGAGAGAGCAAGAGAGATAAGACCGTCTGTCCCACATCGGAAGAAGAAGAAGAAGAAGTCGAGGGAGAGAAAGTGGTCTGTATATGCCAGCAGGGCCCAAGTCATTTTCCATGAAAAGAGTTTAGTGATGACTAGAGACGGGTAGTGGAATTGGTTCCGGGGTAAATAATAGTGATTTGCGGTCGACCCAGTTGCATGCCGGGCCAGGGCAGGGCGGGGCGGGGCACTGCACGAACACTATCTACACACACACACACCCATCTCCCCAAGTACAGGGTGCTCACAGATATATTTGATGGTTGCCACGAGTCTCTCGGGAGAATGGAATGTATTGAGGCAATGACAGCAGAACGAAGAGTTTGGAAGAACGCTGAGTCATGGTTCCTCAAAAAGTGCAATTGTATGCATCAGTCAGTATGGTAATGAGGCGTGCATGCAGTATACGTACGTGACTGGTGGCAAGTAGGTCGAGGGTTTGGATCAGATGCATCTCTCGTGCCAGCAAAGGGAGATGTACTGTACTGGCATGCAGAATAAGGAAAATCCGCTTAACGGTGTCGAGTGCCAGGGCATAGGCCATCTGCCAGTCAGATATTTAGCGAAAAGGACACGTATTGTGACAATCCATAGCGCATGTGACAAGTGATCGACTTTTTGTACTAGAAAGATGTTCCTGTGGGAATGTCCCTCAAGACACATCAGCTGCTGTAACTGTTATACGTAAATGAGACGTTACAAACGGGACTGATTCAAATGTCTAGCAAAACATCAGTTCCCTCACAGTCATTTTATCCTTGAATGCAGGCAATCAACACTTCCCATTGCGCACTAAAGCGTGAATTAATAAAGCACGTACTGTACGGTACTACTGTACATACCGGTATGAAATCAACTATCCGGCACCATTTGCCAAACATTTCATTGTAATAGTTACAAATGTGGTGATAATTAATTACTAATACAATCACTAATCATGTAACCGACATCATGGCTCAATGAACTAAAATAGGAGTTCGAGTAAGTACCACATCAAACAGATAATTAAATGGAAAACTAGTTAGTGAGCATTGTTTCCGCATTAAACCATTTATTTGCAATAATGTATACAATAAATTGCTGATTAATTCTTGTGACAGACGTTAAAGTTTAGAAAAAATATACCGGTTCGGTTAGGACAAACGTCAATCATTTTTTATGTGACATCCTATCCTTAGTGCGGGCAACCAACATTGCTCATTACGCCGAAGCATGAATTGCGTCGTTTTACGCACCACAGCCGCAAGTTTGATAAACTAATTAGTGCTCTGCATACAACATAAAAACACAACAGCGTTATCACAAACTAAGACCATCGCTCCTGATGAATTACTCTATCAGGGCAAGCTTCACCTCACAAAATAGTAGTGTGCTGCACGCGATAAACATGGATAAGTAGGCTCTTTAATCCTCTTCTCAAATTAAGCCCTACTTCCCCTTTCCCCGTGTGTCTGGTGTGCCATAATAATGGTTCGGTTTATGGAATAATTACATCCCGAGGTGCATTTGACCCGCCCCGTCCGCCCAACGCACTCTGCTAACTTGGTTAACACCTAGAAAACGCCTATTTTATGTCCCCCCATCCCGCCATCCTCTCCTTCCGGTTTTAAAAATGCGCCTCTCTCTATTTTTTAATCAAAAATCTCGAAGAGCAATGGGGACCATACTGTTTATATGGGTACAGCACACATGAGTGCCTATCGATTGGGCTGCCTGGGCCACACTCCCTAATTGCTTTTGGGTGTTGGGATTAAATTTTTACTCGCCGCAGGAGTTGCTGCATAAACTATCACGCCCCCATGTGAAAGCCACGCTTCGAACACCTCCCCAAGTGTCGCACTTTGGTGTCACTTTAGGTCTTTAAAATATGACTGCGGTTACTCATGCATGGATGGTTGTCTGTCATTCAGGATGATCAAGTTAAAAGCCAAACCGCAAACATGGTCCGCAAAAATGAAAAAAAAATTATATTAAGCTTCCCACTGGATGCCTGCCAACGTTGTAACATATTACGGTGACCCATATCTGTATTATTACACATAGTAAAGGATCATCATAACTTTCCTAATAATAGAAACTGTCTGGACATTCATTTGGCCTGTCGAAATTTTGTCAGCAGTTTGTAATTTTGGCGAATTTTCCTAGACATATATACGTATCACAATAAGTTTTTATCTTTGACAAACTGCGGATAATAAGGGAACGCAATCTTCCTACAGAGCAAAATGTGGCATTCTCCCACCACAAATTGCTGTCGTTTTTGCAAATCCCCGCTGGATTTGCAAGCTCGCTCTGGCTAAATCCGTGAACCAACCAGACCCATGTCCATTCGGATGGGTCAACATTTTTGTTCCGATTCATCAATCAGAAACCGAGCTGCAAAATGCACCTCTGCTGATCAAGTGTCTTTCAGCAAAAAGTCGAACGCCAATTTAGCGACATACCAAACGGCCTAACACATGCAAACGAGTAATTAGAACTCCCCAATTCATTACCTCGAGTGCTATCTACAGGGCAATGCAATCGGACTTAGAGTTGGCTCCATTAAGATAATTGCACGCCAATTTTGGTGCCGGCCATTCCACTCGATCCAAATAATACTATACCTAATGAGCGTTAATTTTCGATAAAATCAACTTCCGAGTCACCCTGTACAGTGCAGACCCTGAACACAGTATCTGGTCCTGACAAGTGTTCGCCATTAGGCAAAATTTACACCCAAACTCCATGCACATACCACCTCCTTTTTAAATAAATATATAGACGTATCCATTACACATGTAATCCCGTTTCAGTGCCAAGCAATCGCATATTTTAACCCCCCCCCCTTCCTCCCAACGAAATTGCTTCTCCTGACATTTACATCCGATATGGCATTTTCACTGCGTATTTCTGCGAGCCTGAACTGCCAATCAGCCTAAAAACGAAGCTCCAATAAATTTTTACCTACAGGTTTGTTATATGACCTCACCTTGACTAGAAGGCGGAAGCGTTGAGAGAGCTGACCTGACGAGCCCTAGTTTCTAATGCCCAGGGAGCAAGTAGGCTGGGGTACAGTCAGGGGGAGGTGACCCACATGGGTGCCCTCCTCCATTCCTTCAAACCCTTTTTTTTGTCAAGGGTGAGATGAGGTTGTAACTCAGGTCGGATCGTACGGTATTTAACAGGCACAAAAAAATGGGGGCGTCCAAAACCCTTCGAGTGTCGTGCTCTTATGCAAATTAGCTAATATATTAATCGAGGTCAAAGTGCGTGTCCTACAGCCCAAAGGAAGGAGATGATTCGGATAATTATGCTCGATAAAAGTCAGACAACATTTTATTTCCTGAGGTACAATTTTTTTTTCACTTTTATCTTCTTCTTTTCGGGGTTGGAACACACACACGCACATCAGAAAGGATTGAGCAAATTTTTTTTATTACAACAAAATAAAATTAAAATGGAGGGCAAATAAATTACGACGGCTGTACAAGTAAATAGAATGTGATTTGAGTCGTTAGCACTTGGTCCAAACCACCGGGTGTGGGAGGGAGGGTTTAAAAATTATACAAAATACGTTCCAATATGGAGTGCAGGATGTAAATGCGTGTGTGTTTATGTGTTGGGTGCGTGTGCGTGCGTGTGCGTACGGGTGCGATGCTGAACACAAATCAGTCTTGCACACATCAGCATCAATCACAAAAAATTATCGCATTCCGCAAAAAAAAAAATACATCGAGTGTCTTCCATCTCACAAAGTCCAGCAGCATGCTGTCCATCCATAAATAAAATTAGATTCTCCAGTTGTTTGGTCCCAGTCCTAGCGACACATTTTTTTTTTAAATCCAGTGCTTTGACTTGGGGGTGGCACGGTGGTCATATGAAGAAAATCGAGGTCACGATGAGGATGTCTGGAGGTCGAGTTGGGGAGGAGGAGGGTTTGGAATTTTTGTGTGATGGGGAGAGGGAGGGGGGGATGAAAATCCGGTTCACCTGCCATTTCTGAAAAACGAAACGAGAAAAGAAAGAAAAAAATATATAATGGGCGTTACATTACATGTGGGTGATTATTGCCCCACTTTTTGGTGCTGGAGCGAACCGGATCCAGGTTAAGGACCTCGCTAAACAGCCGTTAGCAGTTAGGAAGAAGAAACAACGTGAGCGAAATTCAAGACGAATCTAACGGGCCGCGAGGATTTTTTATATATAAAAAAAGGACCCGGTTTTTTGGAAGAGGTCAAGGTTGTGGTGACCTCTAGGCGACATAAAAATTGATAACATTTGGAGCAACACGTGTTGTACTTACCGGTAAAGGAATTTTTTTAGCTTTAATTTTTGTGCTGCGAGTATGTCTCGTAGGCGGTTTCGATGGCGTTTAGAACCTTCTCGGCGACGCTGGCGATGTTGTAACTCCTGTACGAGTGACCCTTGCCGTGACCTCCGCCGTGACCTCCTCCCCCTTCGTGGCCGTGACCGTGACCTCCACCGCCATGGCCCTTGGACGCAAACAGTGGGAAAGCAACTGAAAAATAGAAAGAGAAAATATTATGCAATCAATATCGTGTGTGTGTGTGTGTTGCGGTTACATTACTGGAAGAGTTACCGCTAAACCGTTACGTTACCTTGAACTTGGTAATTGCGTGAAGTAGAAAATGAATGCGAGATAAACAACTCCCGTTTGAACAGCAACACTCGACATTTTATCAACTTCCTGAATCTGGAAATCTTCCAGACTGTTTGCTGCTGACAAGTGCATGTTGCAAGGACGTGAGAAACATCGCTGGTTACACGGAAAAAAATTATTTTGATTGCAGTTGGAACCCGACCCCCCTTCCAATTAACTAACAGTTAAATATTTAGATGCATAATCTTGCATGTACGGTATACATGGAGTGATTACATCGTGTCAAGGATTATCCCTCCGCACCTAGGAATTAACGTCGAATTTTTGATTCCGCCAGAGCTGTAGGCACCGCCCGATTCAATTAACGTTGCGGATAGACGCGGTAATTCTAGTGCATTTGTGTGTCTGAATCTGACGCAAAGAGTAGTTGAAACCAAACCTGCAATTGTAGGCAAGCTAAAAATACTCCAACAAAACGATCCACAACTTTTCTTGTTAAGCAAGATGTAATGGGATGTTTACACAAAAAAAATCCAATTTCGGTTGGCTGTCAAATTGTTTTTGCGGCTTGTTACATAAGCGCAGTAAGCCTCGAGTAACATATTTTAGGCTCAAAACGTGCGCATGTTTGTCCACAGTCAACAAAATCAGCATGAGATCCTAACAGTGCTTCCACGACTCTGGAGGAAAGACTACCATATTATAAATATTTAGCAGTTTACACTTAACAGGGCAGAAAATTAAGAGCGGGCCGGTAACTCACTCTCGCGTACGAGGCAACAGACTTCCTTCGACTTCCTTGCTGTTTGCATTGGCTTAAACCCACAACAGCGTTGTTACTTTTAAACTCATCATGTTCAGTAAGTTATACAGCGCTGTAGTTACTGCACAGTTGGCTACTTTGTATTCCACTTAAAAATCTAAATGGTACGGGGCATAAAATAGAAAAATGTGTAACAAATCATATGTAAATACAGAACTGAATGATTAATGTAGTGTAAATAGAAATTAAATTGAATTAAATATTAAATGAAATGAAAACGTAATGTACGAGGGGCGTTCAGAAAATGATCGTCTCGTGTCTAGTGTACAGGGGGCGTTCAAAAAAAAACCAGTGTTGAGACTGCGTCTGGCGCATGCTGCGTTGCGCTTGCTGCGTTACGTACCTGACGCCAACGAGAGGAGTACGATGATGGCTCCGAGGGCGACGAGCAGCCCCGTGGTCATGTCTCCTCCGCCGCCGCCGCCGTAACTGGCCGTGGCGTACCCTCCACCTCCGCTGGAGTATGTCTCATGTCCTCCGCTGCCTGCGTAATTCCCTCCGTACCCTCCGCCACCGCCGCCGCCGCCTCCTGCGTACCCGCCGCCGCCGCCACCGCCGCCGTACCCTCCTCCGCCGCCTCCACTACTGTACCCCGAGTAGGAAGGATGCCGCGCCGTCTCATCCGACTTGCTCTGCAGAAAGCAAGACACAACACATACACATTTATGATCCAAGCCGGTACACCACCCAACCGGTACTTACAAGTGCATGGACGTCCTTTGGCAATTGGTCCGTCGCCCCTGAGGACGCCGCCAGGAACAGGAGGGTACCGATCGCAAGCACCTTCGTCATCTCAGACACCTAAAAAATGAGCAAGTTTCTTCTGCTGTAACACGCACTGTACACCACGACGCGTCCACGCACCTTGTCGTCGGTATATAAATAATAATATTAATCCGTACCGTGTGTAGCAATCCGGCGAGAGACAGACAGACAGAGAGAGAGAGAGAATGATGCGACCTGCGCAAAAGTTTGTTCAACTCTCCGTGCCATTTCGTACCTTGAACCGTTTTATACCTGACCCACCTGCTGGCCGGAGGTGAGGTGACGGGGTGTTCTGGGCTACTAAATTCGCGATCCGGGGCCTTTTTAGCGGCGTGTAAAGTTGGCTGCCGGCCCAGGTCACCGCCAGGCTGCAGCACCTCCGCTCATCTTCCCCAGTGTGTCCCACATAGGCACACTCACTCTTTTCTTTTCGTGTAGAGAGGAGACGACGGGGGAGACCCAGCACGTCACTAACCTTGGCTGGGACCTACCCCGGTTTAGGTTAGGAGGTAGGACACACATTTGGGGGTGGGTGGGTGGGAGGGGGGGAAGGGCAAAGAAGTTGCTTAGGAGGAGCAAGCACTCTATCTCCGGGTTCGCATGCCAAGGCGAAGCGGAAGGGCCTAGTTTGACCGGGAGAGCCGGTTGGCTGATGGACTTGAGACCAAGGAGGCTCGGACACATGCACCAGGTCCACACACATTTTTATGCCGTTCGGGAGAAATAACACAAACATGCATCGCCCGATTCACTTTCGCACCTGCCAATCTCTCCATATACAGCCACCCCCGTCCTTCACATGACTATAATAATTAAATGGTCCTTAATTACATTCCTGCCTACAGATTATCCACATTTTTTGCATATCATTTGTGCATTGAAATATGCACGAAATATAATGCTTCATTTCGGGACCACAACCATACACGTGGGGGTTTATCAGGTGATGATGCAACAAGTCAGCTGCTATAGGAAATCTGTCGGTTTTGTTACATGTTATTTCTTGTTGTCGCAATGTTGCCGGGCGCAGTGCGACAGTACAGTGCGGCATGGAATTCCTTACTTCAATTATTGCAAATTAATATGTAGCCTACTGGGAAATTATGATTGTAGACTGCCATGGCATTTGTAGTCTACATAATTTCCCGGTTATGGCATTCTACTGCAATATTGATGAAATGAATATGCTATAGAGTTTCCAGTCGAATATTTGGCAATCCTAATTGCACCCGTAAAATGAATAGCAAAATGTTAAATATTAATAGTTCGCGAAACAGAACAGAGTTTATAATATACCGGTCGACGTGATTAAATGAACACATGGTACCGCAATGAATGTTACGCCTTGATTAGGTGTGCACTGGATTTATAATTAAAGGGGCTAACAATCCAGATTTCTGCAAATATGTGCACAGTGTTCTTAGGAAAATGTGTTCATATTTCTCACAGGTAGTACTGTACATAGCAACGTCAACGACTTGAGGTGTATTGTATGTTGTAGGACTTTCTTACTCGAAAAATCACACTTTCAGCCAAATCCATTCAAATCTTACGAATGGCATTCCTCCGATGAATGCGAATATGCCACGCCCTTACACCAAGAAACTTGCAAATATTTCTTCCCCGGGAAAGTTCATCACCCGTGTATGCATGTGTGTGTGAAACGAGGTCAGCGGATGACCCCTGGAGCTCTTCCGGAAGGGATAGGGACAAAACGATTCCGTCCGTTCCCTTGGCTTGGTTGGATTCGTTCTTCTTTTCCAGCGGACTACACTCCATTTCATTACCACCGACTCTTTGTCTTATGGGTCTGTCAGACAGGCGTTCCGTTCGCTCGTCGCCCCGCTCGCTTCGCGCGCATGGGTCACACTGGCGAGCGTTGCGCTCCGCTGTGCCCTGGGGGCCTCGTCAGTCGAGGAAATTGGGGGATTTTGGGAATGACGCAGCGAGGCAGGACCCTCTCGCTGCGTTCTCCTCCAGCGGCTCGTCGGGCTCCGATTGGCCGAGACCCTTTTCCCCCCAGCTGCCCACCCCAACCACCCCTGCCATCATGACCCACTTGTCCCCCGAGGCGAGGTCGCCTTTCACTTCTCCTGCTAAACCCTACGACCGAGTCAGCGCATGTCTGACAAGTTTGGGCACAGCGATCGCAGCGACATTTTTCGGGGCGAGCGAACGGAACGCCTGTGTGACAGACCCATTAGCCTCATTCTCTGTGCTCGTTTTCCGTCGGCGCGAATCCGTCTGATGACGATACGTCATACACGTTCTCTCACACACACACACTGATGCATCAGCGAATGAAAGAGAAAGAAGTTCATTATATTCTGCACATATTTTTTTTTGTAGATATTGCGAACCAGGTTGGCTGGAGAACCAGGTTGGATGTGACCTCGTCCCGCATCAAAAACTTTGCCCTCGAAAAAAAAAAGAAACACACTTCGGGACACTGGAGTGAACAAAAAGTGATTGTGCAGGACACGACTGGAAACAGGACTAATTCATGTACTGGAACCGGTGCGGTATTACTGCACCGCCTGTACTTGCACCCTGTATACAGTGCATTGTCTGTTACGCTCCCTGCGGCCTGGTAGTCTGCTGCGTGCATGTCACAGTAATTGAATACGTTGCGTGTACGCCCAGGTAAAAGTGTAACCCCGGCACATAAAATGTCATGAATTTGGCCGACCCCGTTGATTAATGATAAAAGCGAAAATTGGTAAATTGAGATAATAAAAAAATATGCGTGACAGCAGTAGTTGCGCCAACACTAAATGCTCGTGCTGCACACAGCTCTATCTGCGTATATCTATGGCGTTTCTATGCCCAAATAGAGTCACGCCTGAATTAACGGCTACTTAATTTTCCGGTTCGCGTGTCACGGACTGCATCGGGCGCCAATTAAAATCAAATCAATCAAATTCATATTTCCGGTTCGAGAATTTATTTCGCTAACATATCCGGATATTGCGGCGCGCATTTTCCGTATTACATTTTCTAACACTGCCGCATAATAATTATCCCTGACGTGTCATATTTTATTCGACGATTCCATTCGACACATGCCAAATGGAATCGCCAATAAAATATGACATGTCGGGACTACAATTATGCACTACAGCTATACTATACTTAATTATAAGTATATATGTATAATATTCATTGCGGCAACTCTAACGCTACGCTGATACGGAAGGCATTCTGTTAGCTTTCCAGATACCAACTCATTATCACATGCAAATGCAACATGCAAAAGAACTGCAATGCAAATGCCAATGCACGGTTTCTGCTAGCTTAAAATCGTTGCCAAACTACATAATTATGCTGGACGTCCTGAAATAATGGTGCAGAACTATTGCCTGAAATGTGCCTGTGGGGAAGTTTTATTCTACCCCTGATTAAAAGTTTTACAAAAACGGGAGGCAACTGGTATTTCTTGTGCAGTATATATAATGAATAGCCTCCAGCCATGCTCTATCCGTCCATATGAATAAAATATTTCAATTGAAACTCATTTGAAAGGCGGTTCAACTTTTGCTCGACATGTAGACCTTATTACAAAAAAAAAACCTTTGGTTGCCATTTGCACAGAAATGTCAAGTCCTGAAAGTTATATATATTTTTAGTTTGCCAAAATTCTAAAATAGCCTCAGTCCTCAACTCTCAATGTAAGCGAAATTATAAAGGAAAATTTATGGAAAATATACAGTTCAACCATTACTCGGAATGTATTAGAGTGAAGACCCAGATGTGCATTAAATTAAAAGTTCTTCAAAAAAAATCACTAACTGCTTGTGACATATTGCTTCATATTATTTCATATACAGTATTTGGCATAAGTATTGCCATACTTTTTGTCCACTAAAGTTTTTAATTACACAAACAATAATTTTTTAATGGAGCTAATTTGACACATGATTTCACAATCTAATTACACAGAATAATGTAGGTAACCTACTTTCTGCTGCCCAAACGTAGTTCATTACAGAAAATTCACAAAGCATTTTAAAAAAAACTACTAATGTTTTGTTTTTATAGCTTGTTAGACATATCCATATTTAAAAGGCATGTTTTCTCATCAGTATAGAGTCCCGTACAACTTGCATTAAAATATTGCATTTTTCATTGCATGAAAATGAAATACATTAAAACCTAGTTATATGGTATTGCCAAAATCAATATATTTTATCCAGGTGAGAGTATTATCTTGGTAATGTTCTTTTTCATATCGATAAAAAATTACACCAAATATCACGCTCGGTGTAACTCTTTTGTAGTGTTTAGTTGGAGTGTTGTTGAACTTGAAAAATGGTAAACCGTCATGAAACTTGCCCGTGACTGAACCTGGATATAGATCGGACACCTGTCCCGTACCAGGCGGAATATTTTTAATGTTCCTGTAGCATATAATACTGCTAAGTACGAATAATTTACTGCCCCGTTGAAAAATTGAAAGGCTGGCTCTTTGTCACCTCTGAATCAGTAAATCAAAATTGCCCTCAATTAATGGGTTTTATTGCATAGTTGGACCCCCTCTCCCAGTTCAGGTGCTGACCAACCCCACTGAAAGGAAAGAAGAAGAAGAAGAAAAAAAAAACTCTTTACAACCGCGAAACCAATAACATTGCGCAACTTGGCCAAACTCCTGAATGAACTTGAAATTTTCTCTCTCCTCCAGTTTACATTCATTCATCTGTTATGACATAAGCAACTTGGCCGTGTACGTGCCGTATTCCCTTCAAAAGTCTTTTCCTCCGATGCGGACAGGATTCCTCCGTGGTCTTCAGGTCAAGATCACTTCCAGGTCCGGCAGGTAATTGACCTCCTTTTTTTCCCTCCTTTCCAGTGAATCAGCGGAGGCCCCCAAGGCTGACTCTCCACCCAAACCCCCTTTTCCGCAATCCTCATAAGATACAGGGTGGTTCATTAACGAGTCTCACAGGCTGGGCCAGGGCCATTCAGATAACAACAGGTGTGCAGACACAGCCTATATATGACACTTCCATCCCCTCGAGGATAATAATTATTGCATGGTTTTAATATGAAGAAGGCAACACCTTTCCGATTGTGCTCCAGTAGAATGCTGATTGTGCCCTCAATTTGTTAATGCACCTTCGTTTCCATAACCCTGCAGCTTCTTCTGATGAGGACCAGTCTGGAGCGGAGAGGAGGGGATCCGATTTGAGCACCAGATTTATTCATCTTCCAGCACGGCTCTCTGGGGAAAATAATTCCAGTCGCATTTTCAGGCTTCTTCTTCTTTTCCACTGAAAAGGGAGGGGGGGNTCTTCTTCTTTTCCACTGAAAAGGGAGGGGGGGGGGGGGCGAACAGATGGAAATGGAATCACCGGATTCTTTTTTTCTTCCAAGATGGAGAAATGTGAGATGCGAGTCTCTAGCTAATAAGTTCATGAATGAATTCATGGCGGCGATTCGCATCGAAAAGAATCACGTCTCAGTCTGAACGGCGTGTGACTCAAATAGCCAATCACAGATGAGGACTAATTTTGTCGAATACACTGAGATTGCCAAGTTCGCCTCTCTCTTCCTTTTTTTTACTGACAAAATGCAATTGCAGTCATTTTCAGTCAGCATACGTCCAATCTTCCAAGGTGAAAGAACAGTCTTGTTTTCTGCAAAAAGAAGCCCAACTCGAGAAACTGTAAATTTCAGTAAGCAATTTAGGTCTTATTGTACATTGTTAACTCCTTCGTCTCCAGCCATCACTTGTTGTCTCGCAGCAATAAAACTTCCGAAATGTAGAGCATGAGAATGCACCCGATACGAGAGAGAAACCAGGTGTATATGTACAGGGTGTCCCACACTCGTGATGAAATGTGTAGCATCCTCATATGTGCATAAATTTTGTTGCTATTTGGTGCGACAATGTTGCTAATCAGGGCGGTGCCAGATTACCTACATCCTACATCACCATGACCTCATACAAGAAAGTGGGGGTCACTAACGACTTACAGAATTAGAGCGTAGTGCTATCAGGCTAATTGCAGCCAATTAAAACTGGGCGGTTGACCGGGCACTTCATTAATAACAATTAAGTGCAGCGGCTGAATTATATTTTTAAGACATTCCGAAGAGTCCGCTCCAGTTAACAGCATTTTTAAAAAGTGTTGGGAATTTGCATGCTTTTCAGAGTGTTTCCCCTCTAATGACGACACTTGTCTTTCAGATTTTTGAGTCGCGACATGTTCGCTTCCCATGCATATAAATTCGACTCAAAGTTTAGTCGAATAATTGTTGAAAGTTGCTGCGAGCCCCTTTCCAAAGTTTCCGCCATCAGCACAAAGCGGGTTCAGTAACTGGATTTCAGGCGTCAGTTAAATGCGGCAACAGGTAGGTTTTGGCCCTCCCCTTTTTTCCCCCCTACTATATACCAGCAACCAACCCTTTTCGATCACCACTCAAATGATCTCTTTTCCCGCACCATGCAAATCACCCAAAAGGCATCCGATTGAATTTGGCCAATTGATTTTCGCAACTTGTCCAGCAGTTCCCAGTTCAGAGACGTGCTCTTCAAAAGCGGCTTTTTCATTTGCAATTAAGCAAAGCAGCCCCAAATTGACTTGGCCAAACACATCGTGGCTCTCCCGAATTGATAAAATTGCAGGTTGATTGCATCTGGCGTAATGCGTCGGTCAGAGGTCAACTCTCCCACCGCGCACCGCACAGAAAGCACCGCGCGGGTGAATTAAAATTATGCGCCATTGTTTTAAGCTCAATTACATTTTAATTACTAACGATTCGCCAGTCGCGTGGACCGCAGATTGTTCGACACTCGATTTTCGCTTCAATTTATTGGGTGTTTATTTAATGGTGGTCATTGTAAAGTTATATACAGCGAGACAGTACACGTATACATAACTCATGTTTGTGTTGCTGGAACAATGCTGTTCACCGTATTCCACTTCATTTTTCACCAGTTTTCAGTTTCAATTTCATTTATGGGACTTTCAAACGTGACGTTGAGTTACGCGGCCTATTGGTTTCTGGCATCCTGTCGCTAATTACTCACCGAGCAAAGATGAGCAGTATTTTATCGTCCGGTGCACCGAGTAATGAGGCCGAGTAATTAACTAATTAAATTCGGGTCATTCAACATCAGTCATAATTCGCACCAAAAATTAAGGCATACTCATAAAACACGTTTTGTTGTCGATTCAAAATACTTCCACGGGTCCGTAAATAATTAGTCAGACTTGTCATGCCTGAAAAAAATGAAGAAAAAGCGAATTAATGGTCATTCCATAAAAGCCAAAATGACATTATTCGTATAATATTTAACATATTAATTAGTGTGAATTTTTCTCTTTCCTAAATAATGTAAGGAGGTAATTAATTTCGCCCTTTTTCATATTTTCATATTATTTAATATTATATCTTCCGCTATTTTCTGGTGAAGTGTGTTGACCTCTTACACGAAGACATTTGATCGACATTGTTTCTCTTGAAATAATAGTAATAATTGAACACTGAGAGCAATAAACAGTTTCCCCTGCGCTGTTATTGTCCTTGTACTGTACATTGCACAAGCATTATTGTTCTTGATTGGCATTTCGCAAAAAGTTGGCGCTTTTTTTTGCTTATTGCCCCATTACGATTTTCAGTGCATTTCTGAAGTTCAGCATGAAAGACTCGATTTTATGCACTGCATTGGGTAGGCCTAATTGTTAGTCCCAGCTGTTCCCCTTATAGGCACTGTCTGCTATAGCCTTCAAAACATAAATCAGTCAGTAACATATGGTGACTTACGCCCGTTCTGAATTTTAATAAACCCAAAATAATTTGGTCTGATTTTTTTTTTTTTTTTGCCAATCCATCCGCCGCCGAACTTTTGAAAAATAGCGGTTCTGACACGTTTCCAATATCAGTGCAAATCCAGCCACCGAACGCTCGTTGTCCAATAAAGTCATCGTCGGTGAAAATAAACGACTAAAATAAATGATGTCGTGCAGCGTATCATGTGATGGGCAAGGCCTAGTAAATGAGTGAGTGCACAATAATGATATATACCTGTAGGAAGTAGTGCTATGAAGTTCTATAGAGCAGGGTTTCGAGGGCCAGGCGAGAAAAATGTACACTCTAGATAACGGAGCATGCAATCTTATTGCACCAGAAGCAGAAGAAGAGACCTCCTGTTGCTAACGAGCAGACGTCTCGGACTAGCTGCTTTATGGCTCGCACAAATTGTTTTACTGGATAGCAACTGCACGGAATGCACTGGCTGCTTTGATTTTTTATGGACTTTTTAAAAAAATTGGTCAATCCAATATATTTTTGGCTCTCAATATTTCGCCACTACAAAGCCATTAGATGCGGTCTAATCGTCGCATAGATCACATGAAACTGCAAAAACACTGGCCGAGCTACACAAAGGAGCCTCGTAATTGCTGGCAACTATTTTTTTTTAAAGGGGCCAATCTGTATAATCAAAGCTGCGAAAATTTTGGGGCCACTTTGCACAAAGAGATCGTTAACAACGTTACCGCCGAATCCTCGCCCCAATCCGCAGCAAAATTTCCACGCCGGAGCTCTAGACTCGCCAACAATGACGAGCAATGTGCTTCGTAAAAATGTTCCAGAGAAAATAAGTTTTTGCGATGATCCGGATACCCGAGAAATTTTTTAAAAAAATACGATCAATCGGCGCTAAGCCTGCTCCCACCATAATTTAACAAACTAGGCCAGCAATTGTGCTCCTGAAACAAAGGGGAATTATCCTGGCCATTGTTAGGGCCGTCGATATAACGAAAGATGTCAGACCCCCGGAACAACAATTGCTCTCGGAGTGCAGTACACGTGTTTTGCATGTGCACACGTGAAATTCTACAATAAAAAAATTGCACTCACGATTCGGTGTAGCCCGAAACGAGTCGGTGGGTTTCCGGTTATTAGGTCAAGACCGGAAAGAAGGGGAGGAAAAAATTTGTAATAATTTTTTTCCGGTCGCTTCCAGCAGGCGATAGGAGAATTTTCTTGTCTTTTTGCGAAGCTGCTCGTTTCACGCTTCTGGTCATAACCTACTCAGAAACACTGGCCCGCTTTTCCTTTGTGCGCCCCGAGGATTCATCCCATCTTCCTCCCCACAACCTTTCCACCCCCACCTCAAAAACTCAATCTCATCTTCGAAAGAAAGAGGGAGAGAGAGAGAGAAAAGGAAAAGGAGAAGAATAAATGGGGAAGAACTAAAGTGGAACTAGTGAGATCATATAATCTGGATAGTCCAAAGTGGCCTTTTTTTCGACACCGGTGTCGTAAAATGAGTAAGAGGAAACTTACTAAACCGTTAGCTTAGTTCTTTTTTCCCCCTGAGGATATACTGCTTCATTCCTTCTGCACGTGTCACAAAATTCGAAGAAAAACCAGTTGCCAGGAGATGACAACGGATGATGTCACACATATTTTCTTCTTTCATTCCATTCGTTGCCTACCAATATTTACTGGGAGGTTGAATCTCTGTTATTATTATTTTACATACGGATCACAATGCAATTGCTCGAGTAAAAGGGCCTTGAACTATGGCAAGGGCGTTCGCCTGGGTGCATATTGCGTTCCCTCGTCTCCCATTGCAATAACGCGCGAAAATGCCGATCGAGAACCAATAATTCATTTCGCTAATGCACTGCTACGTACAGCCGACGATCGCAAAAAAAATCCGTTGTGGTCCTTTGCCTTCGGTAGTTTACCATTCATTCTCCAGTGGTCTGCGCACTGCTCCAGTGGTGTTGCCCTGAACAACTCCATGCTGATTGTTCTACCCGGCACACTGTTTACAATAAAAGCAACAGAAGTACGTGGAACCTGTCCGCAACTCTTTTTTTCGTCCTCCAGCCATGCAGTGTATAAAGGGCCACTGTAGGCCGACAGCATCCCGATCTTTATTTGCTGTGCAGTGGAGGTTACTATAACAAGTACCTCCCCATTACGTCAGAAGTGGCTGACACTGGCCTTGCTTGGTATTCGTTCCCGGTCGGCCTTTACCCTTCGTCCCAAATTCGGTCACCTTTTTATGTAAGCAGCACGTGGGCTTGCTCATGTGGGAATAAGGATGAGGCAGTGGTCTGGGCGTCCTTCCCCTCTTCTGGCTCTTGCACTTGCCTCTCCTTGTGGGTCATCAACACTGCCTTATGACCAGGGTACGGACACCGTTACACCCGAGGGAAACCGGGACAGTAGAAGAAAATTATTGTATTAAATCTCGTGGCTGTCTGGTGGTGGCCGGAGAAGAAAATCATTATTGCAGCGGCACCTGCGGATCCTCATCGTGTTATGGGCATGTTATGGGACACCCTGTGCACTGGCTGCTCTGAAGTCTGCAGATGTGGGTGACACTTGTCGACGGAGGCCATTTAATTTATGGGATATTAAGCCCCTCTCGGCACTCCATGGCCCATTCAAGCGCTGGCCGGCAACCCATCCCCCGTACATATATCTCGGTGATTAATTTTATTTCCGCCGCCTCGGAATCATTGGGGGGCGTTCGAAGAGAGACTTATAGCTGACACCTTCGATTCAAGAGGGTTTTATGCCGCTCCACCGGGTCAATGGGCACAGTTAGGGCCGGAGAAGATAATTCGCCCCTACCAACCAAAACAGAAGCAACCAAATCCATCGCTGGAATCTGATACTCTTTAGAGCCCCTAATCTCCTATAATAATGCGTGCGCATCAATGGCAGTGTATGTAACACCTTCCCCACTTCCCTCCTCATGAGCTGTTGACTGTAAACTATAAACCGGCATGTTTTTTTTACAAACTGATTCTTTATAAACTGGTTGCTGCTGGAGTTAACAGTCCATAACGTCTCCTGATGTAGGCTACAATATGGCTCTAAATATTGAGATAAATTACACCCAGAGAACAAAGTCGGTGTAAATCATTGCACTCTTTTTTGTGCACCTATGGTATGCAACGAACACTTTTTTTTACACTTTTGACAGATTTCCTCATGCAAAATACAGCATATTCATCGGCAAAAATGTTACCAAGGAAAGTAATGAGTATGATGCCACTAGCAGAAGCATACCGTTGACAATAGAGGGAATTAGTCTTCATTTCTGATGGTGACATTAGCCACTGGTTACATTTTCTAGACGTGGAGTTGCCTGGAGTCCCCATTAACACACGAGGCATCATTGTGTGCTCCCATTAGATTAACCACATACCCGCTTTTTGCATTTGAATTTGGCGCAACAAAAGGATTGCAAAATAGGTCGAAGGTGAGTAAATGCACACTTCCGCCATCCGACGAGGAACACGGACACTTGGTTGGGAACAGAAATGGCAGGTAGAGCCATCTGGTGTCCACGACCGTAACAACCGAATAGCAAAAGAATGGAGGTCAATTCAAATTTCATGCCAAGACGACGACGACAACAACAACAACAACAACAACAACAACAACAACAACAACAACAACAACAACAACAACAACAACAACAACAACAACAAAATGGAAATGTAAGTAACTCGATTCTTTAAAGTTGCCAATGATGATTTCCTCCATTACCAAAGAAAGTAAGACATTGCTTCATGATGTCCATAAGTCATATTTGACTGACAGGAAATTTTTTAGGTTTTAAATATTCATTTGCAATTACTGTACTGAAATTTTTAAACATGATTTGATTTACGACTGCCTGCTGGTGAAATAGCTAATTGACGTGACACAGCGCATAAATGGTTACACGTTTGTTTATACAGATGCAGTAATAAACGTTGTAATAAATGCTATGCAGTTAAACAGAGAATTAACATGTATGAAATATCGCAGATTAGATAGCCTACTGTATATGATGTAAATGGCTTTATTTCTGAAAATGAATATTCATCACTCTGGGTAGTCTACATAAACGATGGACATGCACTTACACAGATGGCACACCAATTTCGAGTTAATTTCAAACTGTGGAATAAAATTGAGCTGACGGCCGTTTATGACAGTCATAAATTACTTACTTTAAAATGATTTGTTGTTTATCACATCTGTACCTGAATTGAATTAATGCAAGCAAAATGATTGACGAACTAGCCTAACTTGACTTGACTGCATTCAATTGAGTTGACATTAAATTACTGTAATGAAAATTGTCCACAATATTATTGAGACTGAATTGACCGATGGAATGCAGATACCGGCATCATTCATTTAAAAATAGAATAAAATTGTGTATTTCAATTCAGTGAGCACTCCCAGGAAATTATCATCATTTGTAAAACTTTGGCGAGAGAGCGATATTTCCGCAGGCCGGAGTTTCAACCTCGCGGGTTTGACGGTATCATTATGAAAAACCCGGTTTTCTGACTTTAACTGCGACAGATCCTGATGCATCAAATCTGCTTATATAGACCAGTAGGCCTACATCGCCGGTCATTTTGCCAAGGTTATACCAGAAGGGCAATATTCTTATGAATTTTAATTAGACGTATTATTCTTATAATCATTTTAATGGTTTTGATAATTTTAATTCATTCGGAAATTTAACCTTTCCCTTTACTTTTAACAAGCAATACTGTATAGCCTACATGATTCCTGAGTTGGCCTACCGCATTTATTTTGTGTGTGCTGACCATGTAACTGAGGCTCCCTCAGTTACATGGTCAGCACACACAAAATAAATGCGGTAGGCCAACTCAGGAATCATGTAGGCTATACAGTCGCGAGCATAATGATAGGGACGAACTTGGCAAAATTTCCGATGAATTCAATGTAAATCTGGTCGTGTCTTCACCCCAACTCGAAAGTACCGTATATTATGATGTCGTTATTTTCGCATACTAAATCTGTATTTCTTCATGTATTACAAAGCCATTCATTGTGCTGATAAAACTTAAGTCTCAAATTCTCCATTATGTCCTAACCATATGGTCCGAGTACCACACAACCCAATGGATTATGAGCGGTACATCCTCGTCTTCTGAAAACCAGGTAAGGGTTTGAAATTGACAAATTAAGAAGAACTTTCAAATGCATGGGCGTAGGAAGGCAGAAGGGTGAAGAATTTTTTTCCCTTTCCTATTTGTAATTTGCAAATGCAAATTCAATCCATTATCAAGTCACAACTCAGACAGGAAAACTTGCTTCTATAATATTACAAGTTATGTTCTCCAATGAAAATTATTTTGCTCAGCTACAAGAAATCCTAGACGGTGCATTTAAGTTTGCCATTAAAAAATTATTCTGCAACTTCACAATATTGGCCTATTCGTACATCCACCCACGCCCTCCTGACGTCACCACTCCTTTACTTCATCATGAGGACTCGGACTGCAACTTTCATCCTGACGCTTAGGTGACCCTGATTGCGCCTGTCTGATTCTCTCCCACGGATTCTCCTAACCACGCTCCTGACCTTATTAGACTGTGCTCCTGACCGCAGGAGAGTGGAACTAAAATGCATTGAGAAATGAAGGGCTTCATTTGGTTTGCTCTGCGGTATGACCTTACATGATATTACCTAATAAATGCACCAAATAATCCATTTGTGATCAGGCTTTACCTGATCATAGAATATATTAATCCATATCATAATTTCTCAAAAACCGCCTGCTTCTTCTATTGCACTTCCGGCAGATCTGGGAAAAATTTTATTTGCATTTGCTTAAGCTGCAATTTTTTAATAATTTTTTTTTTTTGCAAAAACGTATAAGTTGAAGACATACCCGCATCGTGGCGCCAGTAATTTTTCACCGAGTGTAATAACACATGTTGTTCACTTCCATCTCGCGGAGGAACCTCAAAGTTTCTTCCTAGCTTTTGGCCTGTCACGCTTGAAGGTCAGTGTCCATCTGCTGCCGTGCGACGATGATCTCCGGTCACGATGACTGAGCAGAAGAAGAAAAATCTGCCATTTTACAGGGCCCAAATTACTTGCGAAAATCGTGACCACGTCGTCGTGGGAGTGAGAGAAAAAGAGACAAAAATGAGGACTGGGATTGAATGTGATAGATCGGGCAATGAAGGAGGATTTCCTCGCTCCATTTGGAATGCTAAATTGCAGTGTGAATTAGCTCATTAGACTGGAGGATGTGACGATGGAAAGTTGTCGGGTTGCATGCAATTCCTCTGAGATCGGTGCCAAACATATTGAAGGGTGCAAGATCCGTAAAATCCTGAAACAAACAATATGGAAGTGGGCGTTTTTAAAACAAATTGAGAGCACTTAATTATCATAAAATGTAACTGGCAGGAATAATTGCTTCTATTCTATACACTAAATGATAATATTCACACCCTCGAATATATTTCGTAGTTGATTGATATTTTAGTGCACTTTTCTCTGGAGAATAATTTGCTTAAACGACATCTGGGCACGCTCCGATTGTTTTATTGAAGTTGGAAAGGCCTACTTCAAATATTCGTGACAGCAATAAAATTGCTTTCATTTTGAAGCAACCCAGAGGCTTCGGTTATAATTACACGGAAATTTATTACTAGCGCGGCACAAAGTAATTCTTCACCTTGAGTTATATGCAGTCATACGAACAAATTCAACACTTATGCTGCTATTAGAACCAATTCACTGAGAAAATTCGAGAACTAACCCTATTGCAAAATCTGATAAATTATAATAAGTAATGTTTGTTGAGTGTTGTAGCGCATGGATGCCCTTCATCCGTGCCAGACAATGTAACATTCAGTCAGTCGTGTATTGCACAAAAAAGGTTATTGTTGTTGGGTGAGATACTTCAATGTGGATCACACCGAACCGCATTTTGTTTATGAAAGTAGGTATATATTGTTGTTTAATATTGTTCAAACAGAAAGGTCAGTTGTTGTTACACCGCAGCAGGTATTCATAATATGTATAACAATGTTTGTGTACACTGTGCCGTTGTTTCCTTATTTTTCTCAAGACTTAATTTTATGCACACCTTCATTTTCGGACGATATGGGCAAATATGTATACAATGAGGTCGCAAAAAGAATTCGCAGTTTCCTGGAAGCCAGGGCTGAGGGCCAAGAAATTTCGCATGGAACTGACCTGAATTGATTACACAAGGACATGATCCAGATCTGAATAAGCGAGCATGTGTTTGTTTGTTTTTTTGGCAAACGAAGAATTCGCAAAAGCGGTTCCTTACACTGTACAAAACTGCAAGCAAGAAAAAAAGAGACATATGTCAATTATTCCAATGCAACAATGGTCTGAAAAGTCATCCTCCGATTTGCAGATCCCATCAGACTCCGTACGCGGTTGTAATGGTTGGATGAACGTGAGAACATCCCCTCAGCATCTGAGCCAATTTGTGTCACTGCAATCAGTGACGTCACCAACTGCACTAATTTCGGTGACAGTGATTTATTTTTGCTTGCGAGCACCTTAATTCGATTTTAATTACTGTAACTACACATGGTGGCCGAGTTTGAGATCTAACAATGGAAGTGTTTGATTGATCTTCAACAACCTCTTCATTTAACTCTCTCGATATTTCACGTGTGCATTGTTGGCAGAGGTCTTGACCCGGAAAGTGGTCATCAGATCCCCCCGCGGCACGGACCAGTGCATGTCGTGGTTCATGGCGCCCGAAATCAGAACTTTTTCAAACCTGGTGCACATCATGAGCTTGGTGAGCAATTAACCTGACAGAATTACAGTAGGTCAAACTGTACACAGTATTGTTGTCGGGCGACGTAAAGACTGCCTATTCTAGGTTGACACTTAAACGGTACCTGGCTCTACACTCGCACTTTATTCGCAAATTACCTGATTGTCGCAATAAACAGTACCCGAGTATAATCATTGTTGAAACGCACTTTGTCATCAGCAGTAATGAACTGATAGGTGTACTAAATGCTGCTTCTTAAAAGGGCTGACATGTTGTTAGTACGTTATAATCGCGCAGTAAAAATGATCAGGTTTTATGGCATCAATCTGAAGTCACGTGTACTGAGAAGAGCACAGGTTTCGTTTGACAAAAACCCAAATTGAGATCCTATTAAGGAGTAATCTGATTAGTCTCCCCGTCAAAACGACCCATCTAGCCACTTTTGCAACAATAAAATTGAATCATTGGCAAGATCAATTCGTTCAAATAACTGATTTTTTAGACAACAAAATGGCAACGATGACTCCTGTTGTGTCCTTATTTTGTTGATGGCAACTGGCAGCGGTCCCATCACTTCTTCCTTATACCAAAACCAATTTATTGATATTCACAACAATTGACCTGGTTCAAAACGTAGTGGTACATGCTATCAGAACGAATCGTGGGACATGAATCGACCGCGGTCACCAAGTGCGTCATCAACAATTCTAATGTGTAGCATTACCTCAATAATCGTGAGCACCACCCTCCTCATTTTTTTGCATCAGAAATAAATCTGTTTCCGCCTTTGGTTAGAAAACTGACCTGTATCATGTGTCGTCATCTCGAAGTGTGATTACAGAAGCAGTGCACTCAGGTATACGGAGGCTGTAATTTACCGAGTGTATGTGATGCCCGGCTACACGAACAATCGAGTTTGGCAAGTGGTAGGCAACTACTAGGCATCATTGATCTTGAACTGAAAAGAAACTCTTAAGGGTCCTCCTGGCTGCCTGTCTGGTCCCCACGTGTCTGACCTGGCCCACTGCTCCAGCCCAAGAAGAAGTCTGGCTCTGCCCAAGGTCACCGGCAGACAACCTGGAAGAATTCTGGTGCCAATTAGCAATTATTGGCGCAGCTGCTAGTACATTAGCCCTCACTAAAACTGAAGCACGTTGCTGCCTTCTGGACACATTTTGAGCGGTCTAAAACTTCGCATTTTCTCTCAGAACACAGCATAATTACGCAGAAGGGTCATAGAATGTATTTAACATATTATCATGCGGTAATGTTCTCCTAATCCCATTTATGATTACCTGAAAACTTATTACGTAACGGAGTATAACTGGCTGCCACATCACTCCCTCAGAATGCAGTAAAAAAAAGTACGTTTCATGTATGGCAGATTATTCCAGAGCGGAATAACGGACATATAGGCTGCATACACATATGGCGTGCAAAACTGTTATGACCCAGCAGTGTTCCAGATAGTGACCTCTCCCAATGCCAAACCCTACAACGCGGATCAGTATACTGTAATAATATCTCTCTGATGATTTCCGATAATCGCAGCGGGCCCCCCCAAATTCTTCAGATCCATTCGAGTCCAACTTCCTGAATTTCTTTTCGGTGATGGCCTATACGTGACTCAATGAGGAGGGTTAAACCTTGCTCTCGGAGGCTGAAAAGTAAAATCGACAATGGGCGTCAACCGGTTGCTTGAAGAAAACGAGTTTATCCGGACATTACAAGCGCATACCAGGATGTGTGTTCCGTTTTATTAAGGTCCTCGCACAATGTGTACGTGAATCTAGTATCGGATTAAATTTGAATGGGGCTTCTGTGCTCAACAAGAATCGACACCTATACTGTATAACTTTTTTTTGTCAGATTTTTAAACCGACTTTTATCTCTCCTGTCCCATGAATTATCATCACATGCTACTCATTACAGGACACACATCAGGTTTATGCAAATATTCGCTAGGTTTAAAAACAAGTTCTCGATGTGACATGAAAATTATTGGGGGTACAGTTTTTGGGGGGATATATATTTTTTTCTTCCTTCCTGTTTATTCGCCTTTGGTGCACGGAAGTATTAAGCATTTAGAGAGAGAAAAGTGACTTCATTTCAGACCAGCAGGCTCTTCTTCTTCAAAAAGTCACAGCTCAGAGCTAAAAAAGGTCCCAGAGCATGTCCCGAAATTCTTGCACGCCAACTTTTGAAGGGGTTATAATTCTGGCTGCGTATGTTTTTTTAAAATATTTATGCAGATTCGGTACACAATAATATACAAATTAGATAACGGAGCTACTTATCGTGAGTTTAACTAATTGAGCCAACATGCGATGGTCTTCACACACGCACACGTGATGCATATAACATATACGCACTGGACATGTCAGAAATAATATTATGTCTCGCTCAACAATGCGGGTCATACGGTACAGGCCTTTTCGTTTGAAATATTGTGCATTTACGTGCTTGACATAATGTATTTGTCTACAATTTACGTTGTACAAATTAGAGGGAGGGAAGAATGAAGGGCTCGAGTCACCGAAACATTTACTGCGGCTTCTCCCGCAGAAGAAAACGAGAGTTTTACTGCTGTATTATTCCTTCACACCAATGCTGTACAGTATATAGCTCGCATGAGAAGTGTCGCAGAATAATAATTAAAGCACGAAGTGGAGTGCGAATTTCGCAACTACTGATCACAACGCGAATTGAATTTTCCATCGACCCGATCACGTCCTGATCTCCCGCAAAATGGCCCAATTGGTCCAGTTGGGCCCCTAATTACTTGGGTACGAATAATTGACCAACGGCACTTGATGCCATCCTGAGGCAGGTTCGAGGGTTTTGATCGGATAATTTGCGGCGGGACTTGCTAACCGTAAAGGTCCAAACAACCGATCGTTTTCCTTCAGGACCAACTTGCAACATAATCACGATCAAGATCTCACAGCTGTCGGGCTTCTCTTTTTTTGCACACATTTTTATCCTGTCCTGCTGCAGTCTGCTGCCTTCAAGAATTTGCACTGACCTACCTCGGGTAGTACAACCAAAGAAAAACGTGTTGCGAAAATCTTAAAGTGGGTGAGGCGGATTTTCAATAGCGAGTCTGCTTGAGGGGTATTGATACATTCGAGCAGGTCAGTTCAGAATTTTGTGTAACAGTAACATTATTTCAACACGCCTCCGATCGCTGATTTGCACAGAAGCCTGTTTTACTGCAAACCGTTACAACAATCGCTCCGATGGTCCACGGAAGGGTGCGAATTAAATTGAAAGCCGAGTCCCTTTTTTTTAAGAAAACCGCAAGGTCAGAATCAGGCAGGTCAGGTTCCATTCAAATCGCGCAATCACGCCAGTCCGTACAGTACACTGAAATTTGAATGATGATTACGAGGAAAGGGACAAACCAGATTTTTGCAAATATTTGAGCAAAAAACCTACCGCGGCACTAAAGTTGACTTGCTACAAAGTTGTGCTGTTAAAATGTTCCTAACATGACGAATACATGGATTGCCACTAGAACTTGACACTTGCGCTTAATAGATGTGTGATCATATTATGTACCGCTTAACTGAATGATCATAAAACATACTTTCACCATAGTGTTAGCTAAAGCACCAGAAAGTCCAATGCGATTTATTTTATTTTATCGTAAAAAATTTGATGCGAATATCCGATTCAGCAGCACTGAGCTGATATCTTAGCCCTTTAATAATAATTACACATGCGCAGGCTTTGCCTATTAATATCCCTGAGCCGGAAGCATTTCTTTTCACTGCTGATCCCTCGCTAATTGTCATTTTCTCAACAGCCTTACAGAGGTCTTCTGCAAAACATTAACCCGTCCAATTTGCTCCCCGTTAACTTCCGTTCAGCGAGTCGCATTGCGCCAATTAGCAAAAAAAAAAAATGACGAGCATCCGGCGCATCATATAGTCACTCGCTGCACAACAATTTTATTGCAAATAAATACTGAAGGAGGCTGCTTAAATGTATCGATGACCAACACCAGTTCATCAAAAAAACCAGCACTGCGAAAGTAATTGCCAGAACTTCCTGATTAAACGAGTCTTGCAGGAAAAATCAAGGCTACGCATTTGTATAATATACCGTCGCAAAAACAGTGTCAAACGAAACAGATGATATGCTGGAGCCAAATTCTTTTTTCATCCGTCGCGTCGGTCAATGAGAAACTTGTTGCTGCAACGGTCTAAGCGTACGCCTCTGTACTGATCATTAGTTCATTACGGTTGATATCAATTCCGCACGCACTGCAGTTTCTCATTGACCATGCCTTCACTTTATTCAACAAACTGTTTCACTGGAGAAGACGAGGGTACTATAATATACGCCATACTAGATGATGCTTATAGGAAAAGGAGCAAAGAAAGGACCGCTTTTGGACTGAGAAGACCCTCCCTGGCATGGAGAGAACTTCTCGAAAAAATTCCGATAATTGCATAATTTTGCAACAGTAGGTGACTCGCAGCAGCGAATTAATATTCTCAATAGAAGGAGAGTAAGGCGAATCCGGAAGAGCTTCTTTATTCGCTAAAGGTTGAAAGACAGTGATCGGTGGAGCCGAACCACGTGTGTGAAGGTGATTCAGAGTTAACCACCAAGCAACACCACACTTGTTTGCTGCTGGCACTCCGGTGTAACAAGTGCCCGATTGACCCGACAAGAATCTGAACCGAGAAGAAAAGAACTGCTCGCGCTTCCATGATCTCGGCAAAGGTTCACGTGCGTGTTGTGCTGTGCACATATATTTCCCCCAACATTACATTTGGGCGATCCGACCCAACCATGCACGTTTTCCTGACCCTGATCGACAACATATATCGTTTCATTCGACTGAACTTGTAATGACCAAAGACATTAACCAGAAGCGGGGGAAAAAAATTATTCATTCCACAAAATATGCTCTGGGTTCCTTTTCCATTCTTCCGATTACAAAAAATATTCGCAGCACTGATTAAAACTCGTTAGAATTTCCACTCGCAAGTCGCGAAATTCATAATGCCTAATTTTTCATGCAAATTGCCTCTTTTGTTTCGCATGTCTAAACTCTGCCAAGGGTTTTATGAATGTGCAAATAGGAAGACCTCGATCTACCCTCCATCCGTTACTCTCCGCCCTCCAAATATATTTAAAAAATCTTCTCATTACCATATATACACGAAATATTCGCGACATCCGTTGCTCGTCAAAAAAGAGGGTGACACAATCACCTAGTGCTCCAGATGAACAATGGCGTGACACTGTGTACAGGTCAGTCAGTGGCAGAGTCACGCCGAAAGGGAGAGGGGTTTGAACCTGGTTCAACCTATGGACGTGGGCCTTCCAGATGAAAATAATAGCCCAGACAGTGCAAAAAAAATTGCAATGACAATTTGGCGGAGAGGAAGTTATTGCCTGACGGTGCTTTTAGCATCAGACCGTTACCGTTACTCAACCTCGAGGCGAAGTCGTCAACACTGGTCCAGGTGTTGTCAACTTATTTGCGACATGTTCTAGTAATATTTTTTTGCAAAAAAAATTGCAAGCCTATCCCACGAAATTCCGCGCGTGGCTTGGCCATACCTGAAACACCCTCGTAAAAACGGTACCGGTGCTTCGTCTCGTTTCACATATCCTTGGAAATGGGCCCGGGAAAAAAAGCCCAAAATATTAACTGTAATGTGGCAGAAAAAGATTCGGACCACTCAAAACGCACCTGCGAAAAGATGCGTCTCACACTTGACTGATGCACCGAACAATCAGGTCAATCGTGACTGAAATTTTGGCAATTTTTGTGCAATGATATTACGCACACAAAAAAAAGTAACGTTGCATATTTCTTTTGCCAGTTGGCATTGTCCAGTTGGGTGCCCCAGTGGCCGCCATTGCAAAAATTGACCGAATTTGCACCCCCCAAAAAAATCTGCGAGCGGAAGTGGCTTTTTGGGAGTGGTTATCGTGACCCGGTGACAAAGTTCGAGTTGGCTCGATGACAATGAAGTAGGGCTTGCCCTTCATCCTAAAAGGTCACCCCCACAAAAATCCTTATTCCCTTTTGGCTAAAGTCCAGAACTGGGTCCTTTTACCACATACACACACGCGTATATATATTCATGTCGAGATGTCGTGAGACTCGCATTCCGTTCGTGTCTTTTGTGCCGTGACTCGAGTGTGGTGAGGAATTTTGAGATCTCGGCATATTCTGGGAAACATTCCGTCTGTGTCGCAGGTAAGCAGCTGCACTCTTCATTCATCTTGTCAAGTTACCGCCACTTCATGGTGTTAATTGCGAGACTAACTGTCGCTTAAACTATAAGTAATAAGACAGCTATTCAGAATTTATTGCAAGAACTTTCCGAGTCACAGTGGAATAGTTTTTTATATAACTCTAAATTTTGGTTTGTAGCGTTTATATGGGCCTAATTTTCTATTATGGTAGACTACTGACTTTATCATTGGAACATACGTGTCAAGAATTCTATTGCAAAATGCCAAACTCATTTTGTGACTGATCGTTCTGCCTATCAAGTCTTAGTTTAGTTTAAATCATTTTCCAATCATTATCACCCATATTGCAAATTTGGTAACTTATGTCAAGGAAGAAAATATGTCGCAACATTGCAAAATTATTTCTCTAAAGTCGAGCATAAATTACCCTAAACTGACACACACGCAATACTTGTACTGAACAAGTGGTACTATATTACTCCTACTGCAAAATCGTGATTTAATTCCTAATTTATTACTCTGGGCTTCTGTTCTACTTGCATTAGATTTTCAATATTATTGATGGAAGTGTTTGACGTCTGCGGTTGAACATGTAAGCTATGTGGCCATGTGGCCCAGCTGTAGATCATCTGTTTGTAAAGTACAGTATTGTGATAAGCAAATGATTTGGACCGTATCACTAGGGGGGTGGGGGCTCGAATTTTGTCATATAAAAACTATCGATATGCGGAAGTACAATGCGGGTTAAGCAACTTTCATTCATTATCCGTGTATATGGTATTTCCCATAAAACATTATATGAAAAATATTTTCAGTAAAACGGCAACTCAAAATTAGCAACAATTTTATACCCTTAATGAATTCTGAGACAACTACAGTCCAGCATTATTCATGAAAAATTTGAGCAATGAATCATTTCTAATATGAAGAAAGCTGTTTTGCTGCCCCTGTACTTATAGTTTATGCAATTCGTTTGTTTGTTTCTCTAAAGCTGCACGAGAAAAAAGTCGCATATTTCAAAATAAATCATTCGCGTGTGTCTGTAACGTATGTAGGTAGGCCTATCAGCGATGTAATATTTACTATTTCACTTATTACTTGTTAGGCCACCTACATTGATTTACAATACATACCATACGTTTCAATTTGCAAATGTAATTTTCTTATAATAAAAAATTCGTACATACTGTAAGGTAGTATTGCACTGACTGTGAGCTGAACAACATGAGAGAGAAGCAAGGAGGTCAAGTTGCACTTGCACACCAAGCCGGTCACTTGCAGCTGGCAATCTCAACTTCAAATCGAATCCTTTCCATCACCTCTGTCATTAACCGTCTTAAGAATTTGACGATTACAACTTAACACTGCATCAGACCACAGGTGCGGAACCGGTTCTTCTTTCTGGCGGTCATATTTACGACCACGATTAGCATTGCAGATATTACCTCGGAGCAAGCAATATCTTCATACATTCGCATCTAAATTCATCCGCCTCCTCTGATGTTGGTCGCCTCTCCCTATATACCTACCACGCCCCCCTCTTTTTTTGTTAAAAAAAAAGAAATGAGCATTTGATATGTAAAGGTGACCTTTTGCACGTGACAGCGACGTCTCCGTGATGAGATTTCACGGAGCGGAGACTCTGCTGACACATATCCATGACATGTTGGCTGGGCACCTTAGCCCTGGACAACCTTGCTATACTCTCTAGCCATCCAGTTGGATGATACAGGCTGTTGGCTGGCAGGCAGCAGCCGGCTTGTGCCTTGGCCTAGTTTTCATCCTACATACCTTTTTTATCCACCCCCACCTCCCTGCCTCCTCCACCACTTCCAACAGGTAAGGCCTTCTTGCCGAGAAGACTTCAAACCAGTCGAGTCGAGGAGCGCGGTCGGAATGGAAGTGCGAAGGAGGCTGCTGCTGCTGTTGCCCGCGCCGGTACCGGTGCCGATCGGTGTATATCAGTGATGACCGGCATGGTGCCAACATGTCTCGCGTATTATCTCTACTGTTCCTGGGCCTCTTCCTGCTGGCACCGGTACCGGCCAGGTACGTCAAGTGCAAGCTGAATAGTCATCACCTGTGCGGAGACCATGGCAAGTCAGCTCACGGCACGCTCAGGTACCTGCAGAGGGCCACCAGCAAGTCCTGCTCGGGAGAAGGAAAGCAGGAGACCTTCTTCTGCAAGAAGGTGGTGCTGGCCTCCATGATCTCGGACTTCCTGGATAGGGACACGATCCCGCTGGGCAGCTTCGTGTCATTAGTGCAAGATGACCAGCAGCAGGTGACTACGGGCAGGGGTCGCGGGACCATGAGCTACCCTCTGCCCGAGTTCCTCAAGAACCACGGTGACACCATAGACCAGCTGGTGTTCAGGAGGATCCAGGAGTTCCTGGGCACACACGTGCTGAAAGTGCAGGTGCCCAGGGTGGTCAACGCATCGGTCGGACTCGCCCTGCCTCAGATGGCCAGGACCATGATCGACCCTGGCTTCCACCTCCGGGTCAAGGTCCCATTCTTCAAAGATGAGTTCAGTGAGTATAAAGCCACACCTCCACGAGATGACACTGTGTTAAAGTGTGTGTAGAGCAACACGAGGACCCGGTGAAAGTGCTGGCCAAAGTAGGTTGGTGCCATCCTCGAATGGACCACGTGCCATATTTCATGCCTCGTTGCCCTACAAGTTATTGGCTTTTTGTCAGGGAATATAATTGAAAAAGTAATAATTTGTGTTACTAGTAAAAGTGGGTCTTTCGTCAACCTCGCAAACCGGCAGCATTCAGGACGTTTAAAATGCGGCACGTCGCCTTTGCGTAAACTTCCCGTATGAAGCGTACTTGGGCACACTTAAAATGGCAACAATGTGGCTAACAAGAATGCCCAGGGATGTGATTTACATGTGAAATATTGGGCGTATCTAAGTAGAAGCCAGAAATATCTTGTTGAGGGCAAAACAGTATATTAAGGGCAGGTAGATTTCGACCAAATATTTTTTTTTACTTTATTTACATTTACTGTTAATTAATGAATTGATAGGATTGGTTGAATCCTTGGTCTAATAACATGTAGAGTGGAGCAATGGCATAATTATGAGATTCTTATAACAAATATTATAATTGATAAGAATGTTTGCACTCCATATAAGCTTCACTGTTAGAGACAATCCATTTCCACCGACATTATTTGTCTTATTAGTTATTAGCGCTGCATAAATAATATTACGAAAGCTCTAATAGGTCATACCAGGCAGAAAACATGAAAATATTGCAGATATACAATATATTTTTACCCGGTCAACAAGTGAGATATGCTGGCAACATAATTCACAAGAAAACTTTGGCTCCAAAACATTATTTTCTTCCAAATCCCTGTTCAATTCTCTTTCATGTCAAAGTGGTTTTCTAGCCTGTATTTAATAATAGCCAAAATAATTGTGTTTTGAATGAAACTGTTGTAAATTCATATGCTACCTCTGATATGCCTTAGTTGCGTACAATAGTTTCATGTAATTTTTAACTGCAGAACGGGCTCAGCATTTCATACTCTGACAGGTACTGTGAGAATATTTGAATACATTTTCACCAAGAGCATGTCAGCTAAGGAGTGGATACCGATCTTACACTGCAACGCGAAGGGTGTTAATTAAGACACGTCCACAATGGTTCGAATGAACGTATGATGCAAACTTCTGGTTTAACCTGGAAAAACTGAGAATCCAAAGGGTTGAAAGCGCAGTTAGGCACTGGACACGCACACGTCCATGCAATATTTATTATTCGCGCTGCTTGCTGGGGGATGGACAGCACTGCACGTTAACTACAAGGTCTCGCACCCTGTAAACACCTTCAACAATACGGGCAAGGTGTTTAAAATTAATTAAAACAAAAATTCTACAATGAACTCCTAGCCAGGTAGATTAAAATATGAAGAGATTCGTTGCAAATATGATGGTTTTTGGCACTATAGATTCAAAATGTATATTTAAAAACCAAAATATTCTGGGAGTATTTTCAGTTACAATACTGATCAGGGTTTCAATTTGTTTAAAGCTGTAATTTTATTGCACATATCACTTAGTTGCCGATAATATCTTTCCGCTACATACCACTAGGTGGTATTTCTTTTATTACTGAATCGTAATAATCAGGTTGATGAGGCTAAGGAGGGTAAAACGATCCACCGATATCCTGAAGTTGGGTCTGAAAAATCGCATGCATCGTAATGGTATACCACGTGCTATTCCGTGCAAAAGTAAACTCAGAAGTCAATCAAGGACTGACAGGCTGATGGTAGTTCCGATCGCTGACTAACCGTAACAAACTGTTACAAGAGGAGGAGAGAGAACTGTAACCTTGCACATCAAAACCGGCATTCTTGGCATTGGAAAGAACGAGAACTGACCACGCCAGGCAAGTCAGGTTCACCATGCAAGACCACGTACATAATGATTGCTTTGCGGGTGTCTCGTAACGTTTCTCATCGCCCAGATTTTTACTGTTATTTAAGCGAGATTAAACCAATTATTGCACCGAGCAGTCTCAGTCTGGGGCACATGATGGCCACGGGTTAATCAGCACAGGCTCAAGCAGCACATATGCCAGCCATCCTTTTCATTAAGGCATCTTGTTACATGGCCAATTAATATGATTTCCTTGATGTGTAACCCAAGAAAGTTATTATTAACGAAGAGGCCAGAGTAGGAAATTCGTTGATGAATAATTACTGTCGGCGACGTGATATTCAATGTACTCAGATTGTCACATCGCAGCAATAATAATTCTTTGCGAACAATATGCAGGATAAGTGTACTGCCCGTGTTCATAATGCAAGAATAGGGTGAGAGAAAAGTTATGAATTGTTTACTCGATCGGCTTGGAAAAGCAGCAACCCCGTTGGGAAGCAATAAATCATGACCACATTCCATACATAGTGATTTATCATTGCTTCTTTTTCAAACGGTTAATGAGATAAACAATCCGAAGCGACACATGCGCAATAATTATAACTCCAATAATATCACCTACACAACGGAATAACTGCACGACCTGCTTGTGTAAAAACTTACTTTAAATAATGGTTTAATCCTCCCGAATTTATTCTCTGCCACGCTTACAGGACGGATTACATATCCCATTAGTGCAACTAATCCCTTCAGGCTTATGATGAGTACATGTACAGAGTAAATCCGGTCGGTGCAACGAGTCGCAAAGAAAATAATCTGCCGCTTTATGCCTTGTTTTACAGCCTTTTGTTTTTAATATAATTTGTAGGCAAATAGAAACATTGTTGAATAGACAACTCCTGGCAGTAATTAACGTGGAAAAAAACAGGCCATGAAAAATGAAGCCATTGAATTGGCAGAATGAATTCGCAAAAAATTCCAGGTTGTAGCGTGGGAATAAGTCCCGACCTTCCAACCTTTGGAAACGCCGCAGATTTACTTTAAAAGGGTATACATTAGGAAAGGAACAATTGTTTAATTGTGTAAAAAGATGGGAGGGTTTGACCCGAGCTAACCTTTATTGGCGGAAGTATGTTGCTGGAGTTAAACTCCGGCCAAAGTAAGACAATGCCAATGGTTGGCCGGACACTTGGCACACATCACGAAACATGGCCAGAATTCGTGTTATGCTTGGGCCACATGGCGTAGAAATTATTCCAGAGGGGGTGTGGAAGGAGGTGTGTGGGATTCCCACAGTCGTTAAGGGGCTTTCGCGATCTAGGCCGAGGTAACCCATGCGAACCTGCACAAAATTTTTCAGAATAATAAAAAGCAGGTTCCTCTTTTTGCATAATCATGTACGTGTTATGGCACCAATTTTTACAATGCAAAGGGTGCTACATACACAGTCCAGTGCAATGGGAGCACCTGATGGGTGTAACTTGATGGATTACTTGCTTGGGGAGCGAATTCCCATGACACATTCCGTAGGAAAAATTTGCAAGTTATTCTGAGGTATTTTAATTTTTCCCAATTAAAAATAGACCCAGTGTATTTTAATAGCATTTTGTCTATCGACTGACTCAGAAATGAAATGCTGGCAATATTTTTTTAAATTTCATCCTTTACTAAAATTGACGGAGAAAATGATTTTATTTTTGCATCTTGGGACAAAAACTCAAATTGAGCAGAAAATAATCCACTCAAACTAATTCTTAAAGAGTGTGCATCCCGTAATACAACTTGATTTTTAATTGGTTTCGCTGCAAACCAGAGGTCAGGTTGAATTATTTTCTTGGAGGCATCAAAAAACTATTATCCTGTCTTTTCTTATTAAAAGGCAACCAAACCTGTTTCCAGAGGTCTCAAAAGGTGACATTGTCGAGTCGAGTAATTAGCACCACGTAATTAATTATTAAGTGAATCCAAACTGCCCTCGGACAAAACGTGATTGCAGTCGGCATTGTTCTCAGTGAATCGTGTCATGCAGCAGTCATTACATGATGCTGGACTGTAACGACTTGCAACACTCTCAGGAATTAAGGGCACTGATGGCACTTCATTTACAATATTTTTGTCGCCAGTCCTTAAATTGTTGAACGTGAATACCTCACCTTCCTGAGGTGACATCCAAAAGTTATTTTGTGAAGTTTAATGAAAATAATTATTTCCTCAGAATTGGCCTTATCATCCGGACCTAGCTTCGTGGCGGGTATTTCGATAGGCCTGGTATTCCTGGCCATGAAGGGCATGATGACCCCTATCCTGTTCGGCCTCAAGTCCATGATGTTCGGCAACTGGTTCGGAGGTTCTGGAGGCGGAGGACCCCTGAAGAGCCTGTTTGACCTGATGTCTCCAGGGGTGGGAGACTACGAGGACCCATTGGCAGGGTACGGGGACCTTCTGCACGGGGGCGGCCTCGGGGCAGGACTGGACGCATACGACGACCACGCAGGGTGGCCCCTCTCTGCGGCGGCCACTCACCACAACCCGCAGGCCCACTCCCCATTCCACAACAACCTGGCCGCAGTGGCCGCAGCCGCAGCCGCAGCCCAGCAGCAGGCCGCCAAGAACAGACGCCCTCAGATCCCAAACTACGCCCATCCTTATCCGGACTACCACGAGACGTCCGGGACGAACATCAACGAGCAGGCCATTGACTCCGGGTTCTTCGGCATTGCTAATCCAAACGTCAGGAATCACCCTCCGCGCAGCCCGGATGACCTGGCCAACCTGGCCAAGTTCATGGAGAAGGTCAGAGGCGGGGGCCCTGGGGGCGTCGTCGGAGGCGTCCAGGGTCCCACCAGCCTGACCCTCCCGCTGCTGACCGCCAACGCCAAGCCCCAGCACCAGCAGCCTCAGCAGGAGGAAGGATTCAAGCTGATCCCTCCGTCGATGCTGCACATTGACTCCTTCGACCCATTCTACAGCCCCCTTTTGTCCAGGATAGACTCCATCTTCTCACACCTTGGATTCAAAGAGGAAGGATGCAGGGAGAGGGCGGTATGCAGCATCTACAAGTTCCCAGTCAAGTACGCCCCGTACAGCAATCTCCTCAGTGCACAACTTAGCAGGTATATACATTCCATTGCAATAATCCAGTGCATGAGCTGGCATATAATTCTTTCAGTGTTTGCGGTACAAAACGGGCTATGCTAATGTAACACTCCAGGCCAAAAGTAACAGCCTTCTGTACAGCAAAGTACCGCAGTGTTTGGTACAAAAGTTGTTTGCAATCTCAATTCTCACCCTATACCTCCTGGTAAGTCGGCTGCCTTTTTAAAATTCGCAACAATGTGTAGCGCATGGCTATTCAATAAGCTGCAAACCGGAATTTACCGGAGCAAAGCAATATTTGATTTACACTACCACATGAAATAATTAATGCAAATATGACCATATGTAGCACTAAACTGCTTACTTCTCATTGCACATTGGCAGGCTATTCAATTTCTAACATGAGATTCACTTCTCTCAGGAGTGTTTCGCAGAGTTTTCGGAACCGTTTGTTTCAGATTTATCTGCCACGTACTTCACAGTTGAAAATATTGCTCAGAGGTTGAACAGCAGCAGATAGCGTGAAGAGCAGTGTTGAGAGAAGCGTCCTCTGTAATTAAGAGTTAATTCACCCCAGACAGGGACTAATGCTTCAATGCCAGGATGACTAGTGTTGCGTATTACCTCACCAAGACAGACGAGACTCTTTACAGACCACGAGTTGCCCATCCAAAAAATTTGCCAAAAAATAATAAATGCGAAAATTACTTGGCCACAAAAGTGACCTACAAGAATGACCCGTGACTAAAGCACTCGAATGAGACCCTCACGTAAGCAGATTCCGAAATGTCCCTTACTTCTTATTGGGGGGGGATTCACATAGAAAAACGCGGGTCCCCGCACCGACATTGTCTCTTCTTTAATTTTCTTGTCTTATTTCTTGCGCATCAAACATGTGAAGCAAAGTGGTACAGTCATGTACCGTGGTGTCATGCAGACCTAATTTCATGCATCGCGAAATATGGTTCACATGCAAGGTCCAGTTCACCCTCCACATCCCTCTTTAATGCTTTTTAATACAAAAGTTGCAGCCCCCCATTGTTATATAATTCAGTTATACAATGACGCAACATTGAGGAAGGCCGAGGGTTACAACTCCACTTGAAATATGGACTCATTTGGACAGTGCTATTATTATCACTGTAACAATGATTTGGTACACAGGTGTCCAGGTAATAATTTCTCCGCCTCCTGATTAATTATTGCCGAGTGACTAAATCCAGTCCATTTTATCTGACCAGGCACCCGAACGAGCTGAAGCGTCCGGTGAGCAACAGTCCTCAGGTTCTCCGGTATTTCAAGTACATGAAGGCAGCCAAGGACGGCCAGGGAGGCAAGGAATGCCTCTCATTGTACCCTGCGTGTCCGACCGACACGGAGCAGCTGACCAACCTTCCGATGGTCAACACCTACAACCAGCTGAGCGAGCTGATCGGAAACGGACGCGACGGACGACGGAACGGACGCGACAATGGTCCATCGTCCGTGGTCCTTCCAGCATCCTCCGGCACATTCGCACACAGAAGCAACAATGGCACCCAGAAGACGCCACCGGTGGTCGTCGAGTCCACCACCATCCATGATCAATGAATGAGTCACGCTGCCTGTATTGTGAGCAGCTTTTTTAAAAGTCACAGCCCTTCGATTTACGTACAGTAGTTCTAAATCAGACAGTAACGGTTTTATGGGGAGACCGCAACACACAGGGGCCTTCTTACAAGCACCTTAAATGCATTAGTAGTGCTGAGGCCGGGACAGGGCCTACATCACTGTCATCCACGCCACGAATATAGTTGAAGACCCTCTTACGTGACAGGTTCCAGTGGCACCCCTGCTGATCATCATAATCGTTCATTTGAAGCAGATGTGTCAGTGTTAGCTGTCCAGTAATGACTGGTTTCTCCAACATTTTACTGACCGATGGGTAGTTCATCAAATGGTAGAGAAACCCTGGCTAAGAATGTCTTCAACACTGATTAATTACCATATAGGATTATGGCACATTCACTGATTTACTGCACAGGGGGTTCGAACTGGGCACGCATTATTGTAGCAGTTGTACTGTAGCTGATACGCACATGTAGTTTCAGTCGTAGCATCTCTGTCTGACCACCTTGTAGCACATTTAAACTTATATAGTAACTGCACAATTTTTCCAATTAATTTGAGTGGTTTTCACTAATTTCGCTCATAAATATCACTTATGTGCAGTAAAACATATTTCAGTTAACCATACTTCCATATACAGTAACGTAAATCTTGGCACTATTCTACGGAAATATTTCTCAGGTAATTGAATAGAAAATGGAACATGTCAAATTACAATTTTAACGCTGCTTTAATCAAACTGAACGGCTACGTTTTTGCTGAAAATATACCAGGCCAAGTGCATGAATAGTTAAAAACTCTCAAAATAATTTGGGAAGTAAGCACTCCATTTTTATCCGGATTCGCATATAATAGAAATTAGCTAATTTATCATAGTGATTATTTTTTGACAGTGCGTCAGTGGTAGTGGATTTCAATGAGTTCAAGACGGCCTAGCAAAAAGTTCATGGATACACCGGGCATTAATGTAGGTGCTTGGAAAGCAGGTTATGACATTTACATGAAGTTGACACCATGGGCAATATTTTTTTTAAAAAAAACTCCACAGTGATATTATTGCACTTTTATTTCTCCCCATCACCATCACTCGCACAAAACATCCACATTTTCATATCACCGAAGAAGAAGAAGAAGAAATCACAAGTGCAATTACACACTTTGTTTTTCCCTCCCCATAAATTCATTCTCATTATACACTCACATCTTTTATCCACAAGTTAAAAATCAACAGAAAGGGGGGGGGGGGNGGGGGGGGGGGGGAATTCCGGAATGACTCAGGTGATACTCATGTTCCTACCAGCAGGCAAGACTCGTTAAAGGAATGAGGACAATTAACCTGCACGGTTGCATGTGTGTTGTAAGCACTTCCTTCTACGCGACTCTCCGAGGGGTTTTTCAGGGTAAAAAGCAACCAATTCTAACTGGCGGTAACCGCCTCCAGAATCGGATCATGGTGACTGGTCAGTCATGATTTTTTTTGTGTGTGTTGCTGTCGTGTGTAGTGATGTACATGTGGTACATGCGTGTATTAAATATTCTGCTCTTGCTTGGTGTAGAAGGAAACCGATCACTGGACGAGGGCTCAAAAGTTATTTGCTCAAAGCGACATGTGAAAATATGTTGGGCGATTGTGTGAGGAAGTGCATGATTGTGATGTTCAGTCATGAAAGTTATTATGACATGACTTTTTTTCTGTAGACATGTGTTTATAGACAAGCTGTAAACTGTGTTAGGGGGTATATTATTTGAGAGAATGCTAGTCTTCTGCTGATAAATTGAATGAATGGTGGATTCAGCCAGTATTTATTGAGCTCAAAGAATATGGCCATTAGACCATTCTATTTTGAGTCTCACAAATGCTGACACAATAGCAAAAATCGGCACTTGGATAGTGACGTCAAAAATTAAACAATATTACTTTCGACAATGTCAGCAGTTAAATTAACAATTAAAGGCTCCTGTTGACGTCAGTGCCCAAGTTCCTATAGATCGAAAATTGTTAATTAATATGCACTTTTTCGACAAATGCACTTGTTTTTTTTTTTTAATGGCGTGATAGGGAATCATGTAGTATACGGTCAGTATGGGACCAAAAAAACCTTACAAACGAAAGCTTTAACTAGGTGTAAGTCACATCTCAAGTTTAAAAATCAAAACCACTAATGTCTATGGCATTTCTATTTATTTTTAAAAAATGGCTCGTTTAATTTTCCTGTGTATTTATGGATCCTGCTTTGTACTTTTTTTCCCCTCCTCCTCACTCGTTCTGTATATCCTATGTAATTTATTAAAACTCTTCTGAAATGAAGTCTCTTTTAATGTCGCTGTTATACCAACGGAAAAAAAGTGAAAAAAAAGGCCAGAGCATACGGTATATATTAGGAAGTGTCATCGCATGCTGTGTGTTATTATTGTGCTGTCCCGGTGTTGGTCGTACGTTGATCCGCTCGTCCATTGAGTCTTTCCTCAACTGCAAGGAGGATTTTCTGAGAAGGACTTTTCCCGCTAACCCAGAGAAGTCAAGGTGACTCCTACGTCACCAGGAACGGCCACGGCCAGAAAGTAGGACAAGCAAGAAAATGCCTTTCAAGTCCAGTAGGCTCCGAATGCAGGACACAACAGGTTTTTTTTTTAAATAGGGGAAAAATTATGCTGTCGGCATCGTAAAAAAACACAGCATGCCTAACCCACCAATCAAAGGCGATTCAGCCGAATGGACATCAACCCAACCACTTGGGACAATATTGCATTTACGTGGTTTTTCGCTTGAAAAGTGCGGACTTTATGGTCGCTTATGTCCACTAAATGGTGGGATTAATGGCCATCACCACAAGGCATTGGATGCTGTGCCGAAGAAGCATTCACGCGGTGAAATGAGGTCACTCTTTTATTGGCTGTCGGCCACCTACACATGCTGTGTCAGCCTCAGTCTCTTTTCACCTTCGCAGGACCTCTTGTGAGAAGGTGTCACGTTTTGACACAGGTTTCGACTCTCTGGATACATTATCGCTCTATTATTTAGCCATTAATATTAGCTACATGGACGTACAGAACATTAGTTCTCAGAAGATTAGCATCGCATTTTTCATGGCCTGGTTTTTGCCACGTTAATTACTATCAGGATTTGTCTATTCAACAATGTTTTGCCTGCAAATTATGCTAAACAAGATGCTTTAAAACAATGCATAAAGCAGCATATTAACGTTAATTTAAGTAAATGCTTTATGCCTTAATCTGCAATACAATTACATTAACTGAAACACCTACAAACAGATCTCAATATATTTTGCTAAAGGGTCCAGTTGAATAAGAGCTTGGAAAGTTGTGACGACTTTCCAGGCATGATTTATTTCTTGCATTGTGTGACTGTATGTTTGTCGCGGAATTGATCCTGAAAACATCCTTTTGCACATGGAAATAATTTTTCTGTCATTATCGTAACAATGGATTTTTAAAAATTCGATTGTGTTTAACTTTAAACATTCCTTTTCATTATACAACTGTTACAGACTTACAGTGCTTTCCAAATCTTCACAATTCTTTGTCATAATTTTAGCACTAACTTGCAAGCATTAAATTAGTTTATAATCGTTCATAATATTATTTTCCAAATTGCGGAGATAAAGATGATGCAGCATCAGAAATAGTCACATTTTCCGCTGGCATCAATTTGCTCATGTACAAAATGTAATTCTATTTTATATACCGGTAAATATTTTCTAGATTTTAATACATGACCCTCGACAATCGGTAATATTGTAATTCAATTCAATGATAATAACTCATACGTTGCAATAATAACAATTCTACAGTGGCACAGCTCTCTTATGGCATCACATGCAGTGTATTATACATGTATTGTACTTGCAAGTGTGTAAGATTATGAAGGTGGAAAAATTCCCATATTGTGAAGGTGTGGGAAATATGTTATAACTATATAGAGTCCGGATTTTTAGGCACGAAAAAACCCTGAAACAGGCACTTAAATATACACAAACAAAAACTAAAATAGGCACAAAAGCTTTACTTTGTGGGCGTATGGAGGATAATGTTGCAGAAAATTAAAAAGAGGCACAAATTTTATATGCCTAAAGTATAAATGCAAGGTCACAAACCAGAGAAAACCCGAATAACAACAATATAAATTCAGAAAATCACAAATCTTGGGCAAAATACAAAGTGCAAGCAAGTATCATTTGCTCTGGTTGGAACCGCTTTTCGGCTTCCTATGCGTCACGGCAACATTATTCGTATTAAATCTGAACTATTTTGGTCCTGTCCGGAGCACAAAAAATACTCCGCAAAAAAAAACATGGCTCTGAAGGAACTATATAGGTCCGGAATAGGCCCAAAAAGTCCCGAAATTGCTTCGAACCGTTCAAAAAGCTATCCCAAAAATGGCCAAATAGGCATGAAAAGTCGCAAAAGGGCATAATAGGCAACCTTATGGGCCACATTACTACTACTACTACTACTACTACTACTACTACTACTACCACCACCACCGTGACCATCGCATCACTACTCACTAGAGTGGTGAGAAGGGTTGTGTGTGGACCAGGATACGAGCGATGAAGGAAAAGTATCCTGAAAGCCATGCCTGCTGCCTTCATGTTGGGTCACGGACCATTCAGGGGAGAGGTTTTCGCTGCAGTCCTGGCCACGGAAACCAGATGGCAGCTGGGAAGGAACCAGAGTCTCCTGCCATCTGCCAGCAGTTCAAGAAACGCGTTTACGTTTATTAACCCTGGACGCGGCTACCTGTTTGCATTCTGACGTGTGATATTATGACAACGGCTGATTTGTGACATTTCTTACCTTTAAGGCTTGGCCTTCATTATTTCATTATGACGCTCAGGCTGCAGGCTTTGCAGGATCCACTCATCGTAATAAATTATTGGGATCGACTTGTAGTCAAAAAAGTGACGCATTTTCCCCGGATAAATCCGGTACCAGCTATTGTACGACATGTCCGAGATTAGTATTGACGTCACAGGCCTTTTCGTCCCATTGGTGACATTGTAGCAGTCATTGCTGGCCATTGTGACATCAGCACCACTTGTTGAATTAACTGCCAAGACTGTGCCACTTTTATTAACGCATCAGTCCACACTCCTACTCACTTTCTAGAAATATTGTTATTACGACTACAGCTTATTACACGATGAAGTAAAGCTACCTATTAAATATATATTCGAGAAGTGACCTGTCTGAGAAGAATAGGTTCACTCGGATTCATGCTTCAATTTCCATCAATAAATGCCTCCAAAAAACATTCCAGGATGACTCACTCTTGGGCCTTTTGGAGGACCAACCAAAATAAATAAAGCCATTCAGTTGAGACTCCCTTTCGGGGGGGCTATCAAGGTGTTTTTACTTTTACCCCGCATTTTTGAAGGGTTCTACCTGATCCCAAAAAAGGCGGCCATACAACGTTTCAGTTTTGGTCAAAAACCCTGTTTTCCCTTTCTTTTTAGGGTTCCCTCTCGTCTTCTTTTTCTCTCCCCCACCGTGTCCAGCACTCTCTCCCCTGCGGAAACGAAATAAACTATCGAGAGAAGAGAGCTTATATTATTCCCCCCTGAGCCCACTAACCTAGGCTGACCACCTCGTCTTAGGTCCTACCGAAAGTGACGAAGGGAAGTCGTAAATCCCCCTCCCTGGTAAAGAACCTTCACCTGCTGGCTTTGGGCTCTCCTTTGATGCGCCCCGATTGTCCTTTTGCTACCGTTTTCCACTTTTACTGCCGACCCAATACAATCCACCCCTCGTATAATATACACAGAGAGCTTAAATTTTTTCGAGACAACCTGTTGTCGCTCTCTTTGCAGTTTGGTTTTCCGGATCCCAAGGGCGAAAGTGATTGCAGCCAAGCCAGGCCATTTTCTGGCTTGGTGGACGTCGCCTTGGGCCCTCGAAATAGATCCGATGCAGCAATATATCCAACCTTGTAACGGCTCCTCAGAAAGTGGGGGGGCTATTCCCAAAGGCTTTTTGACCACTTCTTTTATTTACAGGAGGACCTGCCGAAATTGAGAGTCCTTTTAATACCACCGCGCCCAACCAACGAACAAAACAATCTGTCCAGGACGTTTCCGACAAGAATGAGCTCAATTTATCTACAGATGTCATTATCATCGTTATTTTTTTAAATTATTTAAGTAAATGGCTACGGATGACATCTGTACATAAAGTGCCCCTCTGGTACTTAAGCCTATTCGGAGTTTTCTCTGAAACATTATGGAACATCGAGCACATGGCCAGCAGCAGCTTCTTTGGAGGTGACCTCCCGATCCTTGCCTTCTAACCTTTATAGTTTATAGGATATCAGCCTCACACCAAGGACCAGCTGTCATGTATCTTCCTACTATAAAAACTCGAGACTTTCCCCTCAAAGTAAGGATGTAAAGAGGAAGATAAATGTCGGACAATAATCTGTATAGGTCACTCGGGAATATCGGGAACTGGTTTTAGGCATCCAGAATGGGTTTCATATCCGGGCAGGATTGACCTTTTCGCCTGCTACTTTATACAGGACTTGGGCAATATTTCTACCATTAAATAAAGGTAACTCACCTCGACAATAAAAGCTGGTTGCAAGGTAACAATTCGTAAAGGTAAATTTGCAGTGTGTATTGTATACAATAAGTTCCTGGTCGTATGTGAGTGCGGATTTAAGTGCGTATTACTGCCACTGAGTATAAGTACAAGGTGCTAACAAAGTGTCACTCTGTTGTACATGCTGCATTCACGTGTTGCAGCAGGTAGCACCAAGCAGCAGCCTGCTAGTGTTGAGGGAATGAAAATGCAGGAAGGCCCGGAGCCAGTAAGTGCTGGCGGGTCTTATTCTTCGCTCGCAACATTTTCTTCCGCGTACCTGTCCGATGAGCCACTGGGATTGCGCCAGGTCACCACCACCACCAACCCACCCACCCACACACTCTCTCTGGAGAGAAGTTGGTCTCTTCCGGCTTACACAACACTCGCGTTTTGTTATGTCAAAAACATTTTTCTGTTATAACTGGTGGCAGTATAGACTACACACACACAGCAACAGAACGTGTGCATGCGAAGGATGCTTTTCCCCCCGGGGGCACCAATGCTGAGGAGTATAATGACTCCAACGGTACCGACTCGTGTTTACGTTACGGTTCATTACTACTCTTTCCCACTCGGAGGCTGCGGTAATACTTTGCCGATTATTACGACACAACTATACACCGCCCAAGGTGCAGGAAGTTCGTGTCTTATTAGCACGTATTAGCTCATTTCCCAATCAGGAGCAATCTGAAGGGTTCCAGGGGGTCATTTCCACGTATTTCGTCAACTGACACACCCGTTGAAATGTAATATACTGTATGAGCAGAAATGTACTCGAATTATTTCCCAATATCCGGAGAAAAGCAACGAGCTCGACTTTTTTCCCCGGCAATTTGAGAGTGACTTTTAAAACCCGCGATAATTTATCGAGGAATGACATTTTGGTGCTGAAAAGTGGTGAAATGCTTGTTTACATGTATGGTTGAGCTATTCGTGTAGTTTTCCCAAATCCCACACCAAGGCTATAGGACTCCATTGTGCAATTTGTTTGCATTTGCTCACATGGCCACACACACACACATCAGGCAAACAGATGTCCATAACCTCAACAATGGAGACAGCTCGTTTGCACTGAGATATTTCATAATCTGTAATTGTTTTTGCCAAGTGTGGCTTACAGTTTGGACTTATTTCGCCTCAACGACCTCCAAACGATATTACTATCCCACGCCACCTGCAGCTGCGCCACGTAAAATATATGATATTTTGCAAGCAATTTTGACTGTGAGTAACTGCGCGGTTTGTTTTACACTGATCTGTGAGATGTAACGCAATGACCTCTAAGTGCAACACACTGCAATGTGCTCGGACAAGGACTGCATATCAGCTGGAGAAGGCCACCCGCCCACCAAGCATCCCTTGCCCGAAGGTCACTTCCTCTGTGTGCCAGTGGCCAAATTTCGAATTCCCTGCAATCATCCAGATTCTTCGGATTCCTTGAACCCGGCAAAGGGAAAAGGTGAATGGGAGTGACCTTGGAAGGACAAGCATGCTCCGGAGGTGCAATGAAAACACGAGTCTTCTGCTGGTTGCAATTTTCGCACACCTGGTGCTGCTGACACTGCCCGAGGACGAGGAAGTCTGGCCGCTCTTCAGTTTCTGCATTCCATGTATGAATAAATAAGGTGTCGAAAGAAACCCCTGAGCTCACAGCCAGACATCACTTCACAGTTCGGCCTCCTCCTCCTCCGCAGGTAAGTCTATTCTCGAGCCTTTCAATCGCGCGAAAAACATATTGTCGTTAGGCGCGGTATTTTCCGTGACAATCCCCTGTTTTTCCCACCTTCTAGTCTTGCAACCTGCAAAACACACGATTGCAAGGACTGCTTTTCTGGTGTCATGACTATTTCCGAATGGCAATGTAAAAAAAAAATATGTCTTAATATAGACGCGCGGAGATACATCCTGATTTAACTACTTGAGAGCATCATTGTCACAAACAGCTTGGTGCGTCAGTAAGCCGTGACACGACAGGTTTGTTCATGTCTTAATTAGCAGCGATGTCTGAGCCATATGTCAGTGTAGTTACGACGGATTCTCTGCAAATTATAATGATGGGTGATTTCTCATGTCATACACTGCTCAAGGGCACGCGTAGGATAACGAGACGTTATGAATTATGGGGCAAACAGTATTTGCATAAGTTAATGCCTTCATCAATAATTTAATTGGGACACACCTTGTACTTTGTAGTTTTATTGTTCATGTAACTGAACATTGTTTTCAAAAATCATGGGACAGTATGACCCTACAGATTTGATCAGCCCATGGTATGTTCGTGTGACCACCAGATGCGATACCTCTTTTAACAATAATGCGTTGCAAGAATGCCGTGTAGTTATTCGTGCATTCGAGTCTCCTTTTATTTTTATCTCCTTTCCGATCAGACTACCATGAAGAAAGTAAACTGCCGTCGGGTCAACGCTTGTGCCCAAAGAAAGTGAATTTTTGTGTCCGTTTTGTCTCATGGTCATTGGTCAGTGGGAGTAAAAACCTGACCTTGGCCTTCCTCTAGGATGTTGATGGGGGGCCCCCATATAGAACTGGTTCCAAGGAAGAAGAACAAGGAGAGAAAAAACAACAGCCGACAAGGCCGCGTGGTCTTAAGCCTCTCTCAATATAAAGAGACTGCACGTGACCTCAGATGCCTCTCGGGGTCACACCTCTTGACATTTTACGCCCTGTAAATCCGACACGATTTGTGTCTCCCAAAAGAAGTGCAGGAAGGACTGGCCCGAGTGATATAAGGATGGCTCACTAATACTGTTGTCACCATGAATGTCTCCAGCTGTGGAGGCCGGTCGGGTTGTATTTTGACAAGCAGACAAGGTCTCAAAGCAACTGAATATGTAAGAGAACGCTCCAAATCGCATTCTTGTACATGATGCCCCTGAAAGGTTTTTTGATCTCGTTCCGGACGAGCCCCTATGTGACACCTGGTACTTATCCGAATTTACGAATCAAAAACACGACAATTCGGCCGTATAAAAATGCGGATTTTAAAAAAATTCCGCGGTTAGTGGGAAAATGAGTCAAGGTCATCACTGACCGAGTCCCTTGGTTGGGGAAGGTCATGGCGCTGGCAGACGGCCAACTTATAAATCCCTGATTGGTAAAACCGACACCGCAAGAGCTCAAGACCGGAAATTCCGATCCCGGCTGGCCATTCACCGACAAAACAATGAGCAATTGTGGCTTCCTAATTGACAGAGAGGTTGGCTCATTTCATGCAAATGTCGTTAAACCCTATATGAGGTCTTCCAAATTGATAATGCTAACAATACAGGGTACATGGAAAACGCAAGTGCTCCGCCGAATGTGTACAAAGTAACACAACTTTTCAGAGCAAATCCATCTGCTTCAACGTGCGTCCCCGTTCACATTACGAGTCCATGGACTTTTCTACCTGCTGAATAATTTTTCTCGGCTTATATACATTCGGTGCTAATTTTATAACCTCTTCTCGATGTGAAGATAGCCGAGTCCGACCCCCTTTCATTTGATGAACCAGGAAGGGCCCGAGTGTTACGTTGTTTCCTGCTCACCTTCGACCAGGCTCAGGCAAGCACCAGACCACAAAGGCTCATTTTATTATTGGCTCTATAATAGCTGGCTGGCCCCCACCACCAACCATCAACAAAGACATCTCGGTTGACAATCTTGCATCCCCATGCACTTGTCAATGCTGCTGCGACAGGAACAATCGCCCCACTCGAATAACACGTCAGCCTTGAGACGTAATTAACTCCTTTAGGTGTCCGAATCGCATCCGAGTCGAGCATACCAATCAGTCAGGCTGATCAAACACAAGGTGTTGCTAGCCAATGGTTAGCAATTTCGCTTATTTTAAATATATAGGAACAGTTACATGCTTTTCTCTGTTCATGTTTGACCACCATGTGGGCGTCATTGTATGAACCTGTTGATTTTTTTAAAAAAGGCCGGCACCAGAAGCAACAACCGTCCGTTTTAACGGCCAGATTGATGGAGTGGCCAGCTTGCTTTGTCGTTTATGATGATGTCCATACCATGTGGCCATTTCCACCCAAGGTCTGGACACCTTCAATCAAGGAAAAGTTGTGTTCATATCTGTCACTCGCAATGGTCATTTACAGCCTGTAAATCACCTGATGACCTCATTTCGATAGCACCAGCAACAAAGTGTTGGCTCTCTCTGAATTAAAAATCACTTCCGCAATACAGGGTGCTCCATATGCCCATTTTAAAAAAGAGTGACAAAATCTTGGCCAATTCATGATATCTGCATATCCGACTCTATATATTTCCAGAGATGAACTTTTGCAGCATCCTGTTGGTGACCTGCCTGAGCATCATCCCTGTCACATCATCTGAGAAAGGTCGTCACCGTCAAAAGCGGTTCGTCTACTTCAACACCGAGGCGCCGATTGACATTGGTAGGCTTCATTCACCCGATGCATTATTGTGCACTGAGTTACGAGTTGCAAAAAAAAAAGTTCCTTCCAAGGCCGCGGCCATTCATAACCACTGTACATACAAAGCAATTATGGCGGAAATGTAGGTACTTGTAATGTGGGCGGCCAATGCTTCACCGCCTGGTGTTTGTTGCACTATTGCAATAATTCCTGTCCCAGTCGAGTGAGAGGAGGACTTTTGGCAAGGTCTTTGGCGAATCACAGCTTGCAAAAAAAGAATAAAAAAACTCCGGTCCGGTAGCACCAGTCAGCCGGTTAACCTTCTCTGATGCTGCAAAAGATACATCTCTGCATGTAACCATGCTGGACTGGGAAAAACCTAATTTCGACTGGGTGTCAGCTTCAATAACGTGGGCAGCCGGTGACATCAATATTATTACAGGATCGGCCAAGGACAATTTTTTGAAAGACTCCTACACAGGTGTAATGACACGCACTACTTGACGGAAAGAAAATAATTATTGCAGGTCTGCTGGTGACAATCCCGCTGTCATTTATCCTACCAAACTTCAGCAAGCGATACAGACGGGACGTCCAGCCCGTGACCTCTGACCCCCCTGTGGACAGCTACGACGACCCCTCGTACACTGTGGAGTTGGACAGACTCACAACTTACTTCGACTACCTGCAGGTCAGAAATTCACCTGTCTGAATAACAGCTCGCAAACAATCGGAACCTTTGACCTTGCCCAACTCGCCCTTGAGATATTCGGTCCCTAGTAGTTCTTGGTTTCCTTTTGTGTGTATGTTACCTTCCTCCTTTTTTCGCTCTCACTCTTAAACCACGGCCTCGGAAGACCTTCTCTTCACAACAGCAGGCCATCACCCAACCCACTCCGACCGACTAAAAACCACCCACCTTTTTCTCTCTAGCCTTTCTGTTTCACCACCCCCCAACCAATCACCCACAAAGAGTGGTGACAACCGGACACGTCACCCGAACAATAACTCGCTTTATTTGTGACCGTGTTGCACTCGAGTCCTTGGCAGAGTGCACGGCTCTTTTCGAGCTGGCAAGAAATTATGACAAGTCTTCCAGGGATAATGAAATCAACGCCTAATTGTTTAAACTTTTTTTTTCTCTCCTTTCGAAAAGCCCCCGCCAATGAATTACGGGCGACTTGAAAGCCTACGCTACCACTCTTAAGAGGTGCTAATGATAGTTTAAGCGACAAGTGACGGTCATAAAACTGGTTACAACCAGCGACCTCGCCTGGTAATTGGGGTTTCGAGCCTTATCAGTTTTTGAGTGGATAATTATAACATTTCTCTGGGAAATCGGCCGTTTTCGAATTGACAGCTGTCTATAATATTGGACCGAAAAATCTGATCGTGGATTTTTATTTCGATATATTATCCAGTGTAAAAAAATTTCCCGGGTGCTACACATACATTTGAATAAAAACGCAGTTGTGGAAACAGGCCTATTAATCCTAGCAGGATAAAAAAGCCGATAATCTTACATCTTCGAGGGAGAACTTGCAGTCACGCACTTTTTTTTCCATGACAGAACTTGAGAAGCTTCCCCCTCCAAGATATTTTAAAAAACAACAACACACACTCCTCCCCCAAAAAAATATTGACAAAAAAAATATCTGTCCAACACCCCTCCTCCTCTTTCTATCCTTATTATTCTGTGTATAGATAAGGATGACTATCTTTTTGCTTTGTGAGCCCCCATTCATTGGTCGAAGGGGGTCTCTCTCTCTTCTTCTCCTCCAGAAGCAGACGATGTTGCACCTTTGCCACCAACCACTCTGCCCGGTCGTTGACCCCACATTTTTTTTTCTTTTTTTCTTCCAAAAGCAGTTGGGACATTTGGGCAGATGGAGAGCGAGAGTGTACACCGTTTTGTTATGCATTACAGGACCACCCTGTAGCACTTGTAACCCCATTCTTGTGGGGAAGGCCTTGAAGCATGAGGATTGTTTTTGGTGCACTTTACCAGCTTGTCCACATGTCGAGAAGTCACAAGAACCGCAACCAGTCACTCTCACTCAGCGAATATTCTAAAAATATTTTGGCTACACTCTCATTTTACGCAAGTCAAATGACCTGGCAGGTTTCCTATACATATTTGACTGACGATCAAGGTCAACTTGTCTCTATTATGGATATTGTCTCCTTTTTAAAAAATTCTGGGATTCACATTTTTTTCAGATTCCGGAAGACACCTGCCAGCAGCGTATAATATGCGAGATGTCTGTGGATCCGGAGAAGTACTACCCAATCAGCGAGATAATTTTCAAGCGTCTGGAGTGAGTGCCTGGAGATGTTTTCCCGCTCGAACTTGAGGAAGGTTCCTCTTCCTTCCTTCCTTCCTTCCTTCCTCTTTGGAGGAGGAGGGTTCCCCCAATTCTTCTTCTCCGAGGTCTTGTCCCGGCTTCTTCCCTCCCTTGAAGGTCAGGGTTACAAACAAGAGGGCGAAGACCTCTCTCTCTCTCTCTCTCTCTTGGGGTTTTGGGGTGGGTGGGGTGGTGTCAAAGAAAAATTTCGGTACCTTTGCAGCCTTGAAAAGAGGAAACGAAGGAGGGGGTCCTTTTTTTTTTGAGGAGGGGGGCTAGAGAGGGAATGGTCACTTTTTCCTTCTGGCTGTTTTTGGGGGTTTTGAGAGGGGGAGAGTCCAGTGCTGATGTAATTGTGCTTGGTCCGTCCTTTCAGGGTGAACCGAGCCCAAGTGAAAGCGGAGGAGGCCAGTCGATTCTACCGGTACCTTCGAGCAATGGAGCAAGGTTCCGGAGAGGGTACGTGCGACATGCCTTGTCCGTACCTGCCTGAGGAGGCCTTCAACATGTCTCTGCTCCGGTTCTGGAGGAAGCTCAGCACCGCCCTAGACTTCCGATTCAGAGACGATTAATGGGCACCGTACCACCCTGTGTATAATAAAAAGGCCCCAAAATTCGGTGACTAGGCTCTTTTCCTTTCCCTCGCCTGTATTTTTGTGCCAGGTCATGATCCAATCTGCGCTTATGTAAAAACGGCATTGTCTCGCCCATGTATACTATGGATGGACCCATGGCAGGTGTATAAGCATGTATTGTGTGAGTGTGTGTACAGCCTTTCCTGTCAGAATGGCAGACCTCTGTTGTAATGGTGGGTAGGCTCTGAGGCTGCCAACAGGGCTCATCAGCCTTGAGATGTAATGCAGGAAATTAATTCAAGGCGATGACTCTCGTCACAAATTATGTCCTGCGGCCACACTTCCTATTGAACATTCGGATTCAGCCGACGTAATCAGAGCACTCGTGTTGTATACGTATCGCTTTTCAGGTCGGTATATTGGTTTACTCCGACTGAGAGATCTCGACAGGGAAGGTTAATGTACTGCTGTACGATTTGGCGTGAAAAAAAGAAAGGGCGGAGTCAGCAGTTGCCAACAATGTGTATCATTACATTGACTGCCAGAGTAAACAATTTCCTCTACTCCAATGAGATATGCAACAAACCTTCGTGCTTATACAGATCGACACTGAAAATTAATTAACAGCAACAGAATCGTGAGATTATTTTCATAAACATTGCAAAAGCAAACATAACATGATTATGACAACGAAAGAAACGCGCTGGCAAAATCCAATTAACAAGAGCATGCTGATAAATCTCAGCGAGGCACAGAAAGCATGCCAATAAATCCGCATGACTTGGCACATCGTAAATAGCGGGATCAGTAATTTGCAAAAGGCAATCGACACCTTCTGAAAACTAATCGATGCTTATACATGATCATAAAATACGAGTATGTGGATCCGCCTCGAATGAATAATAATAAAGGCAGCAACTTTCAATTCAATATCAATGACATCAACAAATCATGTCCACTTTGGAGAACAGTGTCAATGCAAAAAGACAAGACAACTTTAAAAAATATATAGTTCACCCCACCCCACCTCACCCTGTCGTTTGATTTATAGTTTCCTTTACATTCACGTTCACCTTGCTGCCACAATTCCTCCGCTCCAGAAACACACAGCCAGACTCTAAATAAAACCGGTATCAAAAAAAAGGTTGGCATCGCGGTATTAAAGTCTGGATGCAAAGGGTTATGACTAACACGTGATCAAAAAAAAGCTGTCCTTTCTCTTCGCCCTTGAATCACAAGACGTGAATATTTGGAAGGCTTGTTTATTATACAGTATGCATGTGCGTAATTTATTTTATTGCATCGTGGCCTAGTTGTAATACCAATCCTTATAAGGAAAATATACCAAGTGTGAGATATTCAAAACGCAAAAAATTACTTCAGATTAACTTGCGTCTTGACTTTCGTACAGGATAAGACGTGCGGTGCGGAATATTTGCACCTTTTTTTGCACTTTTTTGCAGGTTGCATTGTGAGTTGCATAACTGCCAGGAGCTCGACTGATTGTGAGCGTAAATATTGAGTGCAAAAAGGTATACTCCATCAGTCCTCGGAAAGAGCACCGCCACTTGTGGTACTTCGTATTAATATAGTGAGTAGCGAGAACATTCTGTCTTAACCTTGAAAGCACTGCGCGACTAACGCAATCGTGAGAGGTAATGTATTTCAGGCAGTATAATTCCTGCATTACATGAGCGTTGTAAGGTTAACAACACACTTCCCCGCTGTAGTTGCATCATATCGTGGCAATATAGCTGTAAACAAGCCTGTTTTTCAATAGTGATTTCGAGAGGTTTTTAATGATTTTATATGCTTGAAATGCCAGTGATATTGTCGGCAGAAATTCGTCAATATATTAGTAGTCTTCTGATGACGTTAGTACCCGAAGTTATTCTGTTGCCGGGCCCCAATAGGTGAAATTGTCGTGCCCTCTAAGTGTCCGTACACATGAAATACGCAGCTGCATGTGCACCGGGTCATATGTCCGAACCTTTCTCCCCAGGCCGCATTAGTCAATCTCATGTTTGTATGATTAGCGATTATCCCAAATGCCGTCATTTCCATACCGTAATCTCCGCGGTTTCCCTTTTCGTCGAAACCAGTGCCACAAGCCGCATATCGCTAATTGGACATCTAATTTTAGCCCCTAATTACTCGGAACATACGCCAGTTCCTATATAGTACCGGCTTCAAAGTCGTGCCCACCTTTTCTTTTCCATGAAGAGAATGTGTGTACTTCCGGTGAATTCCGGACCACCCAATAATATGCATCTTATCTCCGGCTCGTGATCAGGCAACCAAGCAATCAGGGTCAAACCCTGCTTTTGTTGGATCAGAAACCTTGTGGGGAGATTATTTGCTGGTGCGCACGACCATTGCTGATGCTGTGGTGTATTCAGTGGCCAGACAAACACATTCTTTTAATTAGCTCCCAACAGAGCAAGATAAGTGTTGTCCTCGCGGAAACCAAGTTGCAATTTTTGTGCCGTGTATATAATAAGGGGAGGTCAACCCTGCCCTATGTTCATACCCCCTGGTCGCGCCGGTTATACAAAGTATTTATTACCAGGTCATAAAATCGAGCAGTGAGCGTCCACGTGATCAATTTGCGATTATTCCATTACCCGAACAGGACCAGAGAGAAATGATCAGGAAGCAGCAGGAGCCAGCGTAATTACATGAAAAGTAAATGGACGTACCGGTATGGCCGGCATCGTGTGATCGCAGCACGTGTGTCTACAGAAGTGATCGGAGGTGGGTGGCCTTCACGCCCAATTATTCTTAGGATCACACTATGTATGTAGGGCAATGAGGAAATATTGCTCAGCCAGAAGTGCATCGGAATGTGTGGCATTCCAGTGCGCTGCTGCGATGATGACCTCGGTGCCCTCCTATGGTGTGTCCTGGTGCTGGGCAAGGACACACCATTTTACTCGCAGGAATGCTAATTGCATGTCGATGAGTCGATGCTTTCAATGCCGGTTCAGGTGGGGTGCCTCTATATCAGAACAAGTCAAAAATAAACTATGGTTTTTGCATTATTGCTGCACTGATGCAAAGATCGAACGACGCAACTGTAGGAAGTTATTTCCGCCACATCGCACGTGCGTTTTAATCCTATTTGTATAGGCCCTATATTGCAAAATCAGATAATTTGCAATTCGATCCTGTCCTTGCAAGGGCGGACCGCATTATTGTCGTAAGAATATGTCCAGCTATACTTTGCAAAATAAAGCCACCTGACTGTGCATTAATGTGTAGGCCTCTATATACCCTGCGCAAATGGATTCAGCATATGAATTTTAATAGTAGTAACCTCCAAGAACCCACGCCAGAGTGAGCTCCGTACATAATTTTTTTAAATTACACTAGAAAATGCAGCAATTTATTCAATTAAATATTCCAATTGTGTTAGGCATAGCCATAATAATATCGCGATTGAGAAGCGTTTTCACACACTGCTGGAATTGGAGAGATAACTTGCCAGCTTTTCTCATAATAATTACTGACAGAGTGTGTCTCATAAGGAAATGATTTCACTAATTGGACATGTCGATGTCCTGATGATAAGAGTGATAAAAACACTGTCACCAAAATAATCCCCAGTTTGTCTGAGGCAGACACACCTCTTCTGGGGAGAGTGATGACGCAATGTGGAGCACGCTTTTGCCAGTGCCTTGGGTCTCAGCATCAGTCCATTCAGTGTACACATGTTATAATACCCCCTATATGCATTCGCGACAATGAGCAATTGAGTCGAACAGGTCTGATGACCCTGAATCGACTGTTAATTTCCTTCAACACCAGTGAGCAGCGTGGCCCAAAGCCAAGGTGTTTGCACCAAAAGAATTTTTTTTATGTCGAAATATCGTATATTGTTCTCATGTCAGTATAACAGACGGCAGCATACAACCAGAGCTGTTTATCACTTTTTCTTATTTTTTAAAAAAATCAGACGGCGCCTGTTGAATTGCAGTCTGAAAACCGCACCTTGATTGAAAGAGGTCGAATCCAATTGATCCAATTAAGGTTATTCAGCGGTGAAAGTTCCATTGCATCCTTAGGAGTAACACAACAACTACTTGGACCTTCACAATAATTCGCGATGAAAAATATTCCGGCTTTCAATCATACGAAAATTGATGTTTGAGCATGAAAGGTCCAAGGGCGTGCATTTCAGAGCGTGTGTTGCTGCAGCAGTGCATGTGCAAGGGTGAGACAAAAACCTAATTGTAATCAGGCTACATCAGATCTTGAACTGTGGACTTGGGAGTGCAACTTGTGCCATAAAACCTCAATATCAATCAATCAATCAATGTACATGCAAGACACGCACGAAGGTACAGCCCATCGCAGTTTAGCAGCAAGAAACTGAATCATTGATCAACTATTGGTATTTAACCACCACTCTTGCAACTGGTCATTACTTCCATGCACCCGCCTGCAACAAGCATATTGTTGCGAATAAGGCTGATCTTTTCTTTATTACCTTGGGATCTAACCTGTCCTCACACTTACCTTGTGAAGGTTTCCAACTGCAGCAGGAAGCTTTTTTTATCTCCGTATGGTATTATTATTAGCGAAAGGAAGTTAAATAGCAGGCAAAAAATAGAACTCGGGGAAAATAGTGGGATTAAAATTAGAAAATGCTTTTTTTTGCTAATATTAAGTATATTTAAAATACAAACATTTCGCATCGCATCGTCTCCTCTTTTCAGGGATTGGAAGATTCGCTTGGAAACACAACTCCCAGCAAAAAAAGGAAAAGAAAAAAAATACAGAAAAAAACTTGCACCTAGTGTTACATTTTTGTGTCAAGTAGACTTCCTATTTTCTCCCAATATAAACCTTTCAAATTTATACAGTAAACACCGCACATCAACTTCATCGAACACTGGTTAAGGTAATAGCAGATTGGTGCTGTCTAAACAAATTCGGACACCGCAAAGAAAGAGTCGCAAAATTTGTTTCAAAAAAATATTTTTTGTTTTGTTGATCAGTTGGCTTTGATTAAGACCTTAAGTTAGGGGATTGTTATATCACAGATGTCGATATTGCAATGATCGCACGGTACCACATTTTGATACAGTATATTTTGCATATTATTAAAATTATTATCCATTATTATGGTGCCACCAATGTGACACTTCTTGTTGATTGTAAACCAAGCTGTTGGTGTTTACTCTCTCTCTCTTTCTCTCTCTCTCACTCTCACTGGAGCTCTCTTTCTCTAAGTCGATTGTTATTTTATTTTCTTGAGCATCTTCGTGGAAAAATAAAACGGCTACAAATCATAAATAAAAAATATTGCATTTTTTCTACCTGGTGAAAAGTAAAAAATAAACAATAGATCTGAAGGCAAGTCACCCTGTTGCAACCTGATAACATGTAACTTTTTATGGGGGCGGGTATGGGTATACGGATGAGGGGAAAAGGATTGAGATTTGGGAGGTTTGGTAACTTACACAACGGTGTCACCAGGATCATCAGTCTTTTGTACAAGTGTAGGCCCTATTATCTACACCTTTTTATATATATTTTAGAAAAAAAACACACTATGATAGTCGAGTCAGGTCATCCATAGTCCACAATCGCCGCCGAATCTGGTCGACATTGGTCCCCTCCACTCGTGCCAACATTTTTTTTTTTGTGTCCATTCATCTCTAAATGCAAGAAAATATGCAGTTGTGGCTCATCAGGACATGTTGTTGTTTACTCCTGGAAATGTAAGAAGTACATTGAATGTAATGTTAACTATAATATAATGTGATGTTGGATCACCTGTACGTACCTGCAGTTCTTACGTTCTTCCCAGGATCGGATGAAGATGACCCCTGACCTGGCGGGTGGCACCATGGTGTTGGCCGCGAATGTCTTCAGCACCTTTGAAAGAGAAACAAGACAGGTCATGAGTGTACAGAACAACAACAACAAAACCGGTTGCGTCTCGGTGCAAAGAGTTCAAATAGTTTTTTTTTATTCGCTTCACGCTCCAGTGTGTCCGGAGCACTGTGAGAGAATGATCACTGTTTTGGCATTTGCACTTCCGAGGCCAAGAGATAGTGTCAACTCCTGGTTGTGCATCCATTTGTCATGTAATCTGGACAACCAGAAGAATTTCCCCTAGCTTATAGTACACATGTCCGGGGAGTTATGCAAATGATCATTACGCAACGCACCTGGCGTTGCAGCCAGATAACCAGCTGTTGGGCACTCTGCTGTTTTCTATATCTAAAATCCCGGTTTTGCAAATACGGCCCCCCTCATTTTCTGGAATACCTGTTATTTCGAAACCAAAAGGTGGTCTCTTTTTTTGCTCTAAAATGGCGTGCATGCAACAATGGGAGTTATTTTCATTTTAAAATGAGCTTCGGCAGGCCATTGGGCCGAGGGGGGGTGGTAAGGGTCTGTGGGCAGTCCGGAGGGGAATGAAGAAGAAGAAGCCGCAGCAGCCTCGGCGTTGCAGAGTAGGCCATCCCGTGGCCTCCAGCAATGGAATATAGGTTCAACAACCTGGCAGTGGAGGTAACGGTACAGCGGAGGGCAACGACTGACACCAAACTGGGGTAGAGGAGGAAAAGAAGCAACAACAAAAAAAAACCAACAAAGAGAGACCCCGGGAGGATTATATCATCGGCATGGAGGAAATGCGGGGGCAAACTACACACACAACAAATTTTTTAAATAAAAAAAATCTCCAGAGCTACAAGGTTATTGATTTATGATCAGTCACCTTGATAGCAACACCTTTCATGTGGATGCAGCGGCCCCCAAGGATCCGGCCGTCCACTTATTTATTACATGGCTAAAAGATGAAGGATTAGCTCTGGCTGCTGGTTGGGGTCCTATATATCTCGAGACTGGTCCAGCCCTGTCTAACCAGCAGCACTACCAAGTTAGAATCGGGGTGTCCTTCGAGGGAACATCTAAATAGGTGACCAGGCGTCCTTTTTACTCTGCGCGGATTTTTGCATACAAGCTTGGAATCAAGGTGGCCAGTGTTTGCTAATAATTGAAAAAAAAACGGCCGGTTTATTCCTGGGACGTACTTCTGAAAATAACCGGCTGACTTCATCGCGGATGGGCACAATATTGTTGTGTACATAAATTCAAACTCGTTCGCGAAATTGCATCAACGTAAACAGCGAGGTGGCAATATCTCAGCATTAGGCAGCTATTTACACATTAATTGAGGTTGGATTGTCAACACCGTATTTGTCACGTCAAGGCATTGTTGAAGGCCTTCCAACTTGGTAAATGCAGTATTGGCACCCATGGACGAACAAATATGATTCTTCCAGTAGTAGGAGATGGCTTCATTCCTTGTGGTAGCTAGAGGTGAACAATCCATCTTTTTACCCAACCCCTTCGTGTAGACAGGGCATAAATCAACCCACGATTATCAATAAATTTTATCAGCACTGGAATATTTGGATCATGTAACCAGCAAAAGCATCTAAACGATTTTTGAGTGGCCTTTTCCATTGTCTATTAAATTACAGGCGGCCAAAGAAACAACAACTTCAGATTGTCCCGAGATGGGATTAGGCCATCTATGATGCAATGACACTGGCTTAGAACCGGTTTTACGACTGCTAGGCCATGGCAAAACAAGATGCATCCAAGTACCTACTTCGATAGAAACTTACAGGGTCGTGCACCGGCCAAGCCCTCGGATCATGGGGCAATGGAATAAATTGTTACAAGTTACCCAGCCGCGTACTTGCATAGAAGCAACAATCACAATCTGATACCTGCTTGGTTTCTAGGGTAAAGAAAAGCACAAAATTACCCTGCCTATTGGGCATACTTGGACAGTGCGCCACCCTGTACAGAACCAGCTCTTAAATTAATCTCGTATAAGTTGACACCCTAATCAATTAAAGCAGCATTTCCTTCTCAATATTTTTTTTTTTGAAATGCCCCCAGGTTATTTTGCCAACGGCTATAATATTACGTAGCCATAAATTTTTTAACAATTTCCTTCAACCGCACGTGTAATTTGTATGCATTTTTTATCCGCCTATACCTTACATGCCAATAACTCGTTCGCGCCCGCAAGAAATTGTAACACGGAAAGGCACGTGGATAACCCAACTTTCCTTCATTTTTTTTCTTCTTTCTTTCTTTCCCCCCCCCCCCCCCTTCTTTTCAACTCCCCCACCCCACCACCTCTTTCCCTCGGCCTGCCTAATTCGTTCCGGGCCAGTGAAAGGCCTGAAAACATGTGCAACCTCGAAGGCCGCATAACTTCTCGCTAGAGATGCTCGGCATTTGGAGACAGGGCAGGCCAACGAATCAAACCTCACACCTTGGGCACCACTACCGCATGGCACTAAATGCCTTCAGGAATCCGCCATTTTTTCCCCCTCTCCCCAACTCCCCCCCCCTCCCTTCCACTTCTTTGTTACCGGTTGAATCCCAAGGAATGTCTGTAGATAATCGCAACTCTTGACTTCCGGGATAGTAGGTCGGAAGGAGCAGGAAACGTCCCTTCCACGCCAGCTGTAGGCCACTCATTCATTTCTTGCCAAATATGGCAGATGCAAAACTGGGTTAACACACTAATATTTCGCGTTATTTTTGAGCTGTTGGCTCCACTGTGACGCATATTGGAAACGCAGCTGTTGCGCTCATTTTTAGCCCCTTTTATTCGTGTTTTCTTTTTTTAAAAAAAACGGTTTCGTGTCAATTGAAAGTTGGATCCGGATCGAGTTAGCGGAGATTAGCCCTTGAGCGCCTGGCATGGCTTCACGTTCCCCTAGATTGGATAAGGGGCCACGGCCTCAAGCAGGGGGCAATCATCCAAATCATCCACAATCCTGACGTTTTTTTTTTTTTAAACATCTCCCCCCCAACCAAGAATAGCGCTGCTGGTCACTCAGGGGCCTTCCCTGACCTTAGATCCGACCTCGCGTGGCTGGAATTTTCTTTTTCTTTTGGGTGCTTTGGCACGTAATGTGTGTGCACGTCCCCGTTGGGAAGGTCGTTCAGATCGAGCCCCAAAAAAGGGATCTCGTAAAATTCCGACAAAACTATACAGAATGGTACGTCCCAGCCACCAATGGGGCGCTGACCTAACCTTCGACCCTGCCCTGTATATACAGAGGTCGTATATGGCAGCCTTCATGGAGGCCATTATTTAGTTGCATTCTTCATTCGCCCCGACCTGTAATAATAATAAGCCAATGTTTTGATCTGCTTTGCCGAGCTGTCAGGGACATTCAGGCCAAAGTGGGTCACAGACGAAGAAAACCGAACGCGGATGGTCAGTGGCTCTCTCTCCCTCAAGGGCAGGTAAGCCCCGGGTGCCCACTCTAATTTGTTCGGTTTTCCAATCCTCATTTGCATAACGTCCTTGGCGGTAGTCCAATACACTCTTATCGACAGCCCACAACTTCCTTACCCGCAAAATTCGCTGCGACATTACTTACGGCGTAACGCCGGGAGTCACTGGTTCGATGGAATTTTTTGGCCACTTCCTGCGCCAGCACTAGCAGCTACCAATACGCAAAATAAAAATCGCAATTTTCCCACCCATATACCTGTATAGAAGCGATCGGCCCCGAAGATATCGCCAATCCAGCATGACTAAGGTATTAATAGTCCTGCGATGAACCTAATCACGATCGGGTCTCAAGGATATGGCCGAAACTTAAGGACACCCGGAAGCAACCTCTGTGACCTCGACCCCAAACCAGGGTGACCACCACCTCTCTCTCCCTCCCAAGCAAGCCCTATCTTAAAACTCACACATCCGGTTAGCAGGCTCGAGCACTGTTTTGTAATCCCAGCAGAAGGTTGCTCGGTTTATTACGCCATTTTCCAGTTGACATCGAGTTCCAACCTACTTGTCGAGGAGGAGGAGGAGGGAACCAAAAAATTGTCCTAACCCCCCCCCCCCTCTTTAAAAAAGGAACCTGTTCCGTCGGTCTCACTGATCCTTTATGACCTCATAGGACCCCTCAAATTTTTTTGAGAGGAAAAGGTTGATGCTTTTTTTTAGTCCATCCATTATTATGCACATCCCCCAAGTTCCCAAGGGGATCCGTTAACACCTACTTTACAATCAGTTTTCTAGAAACCAATTCTGGAAAGAGGGGTGTTTGAATGATGGGGCGACACTTGCACTGGTTTTCACGACGCCACTTTTTTTTTAGTTCGAAAAAAAAAATCCGGATAAAAAGAGGAAGGTATCATGTGCCAAGCGAGGAAACTTTAATACTGTATTTTAGCGTGGCCAATTTGCATCTAGGAAAACTTGAAAAATTCCGGTAGCCAGATGCTTCGTGCTGGGGTCAGTTGGAAGCCTCTTGGAAAAATTTGAAAGCAAAAATGGCCCATGTTATATCAACCGGATGTGAGATAAAAAGACCCGATACCGGTAATCGCCTTGCATACACACACACACAAAGAGAGAGAGAGAACCGTACTGCGCATGAATAGTCAACAGGATTTTAAAGGGCATTAAATGAAAATGAAGTATTTAAATGCTGCTACGATCAACTGCCGAGTAAACTGTAAACACAAACTTCAAGTTTTCAGAAGGATGCAATTAATGAAGTTATGAATGAGTGAAGCATATTAATTTGTTTACGTTTCGAGTAATTGGCGTGGGGAGACCCATAAAAAATTCTGAATACAAATTGTGCGAACTTAATATTTATGAGTCCCAATGCAGCAAGACGCCCCAGTTTAAATATTGCAAATTTGTGCATTGTCGTCCGGCCTGCATTTCCATTAATTTTGGCTGGCCTGCTCCTCTGCCCTTGCAATGAACAGGAAGCTGGACCGATCGGGCATCGAGATGATCTAATCCGTCCAGAAGCTCTCTCCCTGAAGAAAAGGGGGGGGGGGGGGCCTCCAGGACTTTCACTTTTTGAGGCTGCCTCGTGCTATCTCTCAACCAACCCAAACTAGCTAGCTGCCTTGCATACCCCTGTTAGAGTATAGTAGACCGGGTGAGCTTCACTTTCAGCTGGTCTCCCCAAGGCTGTCATGTGTCTGGCCGCGAGAGTATTATTTTGCAAGCTCGACGAAACCCACCACTTGAAAGGTCAATGGTACGGCTTCCCCCGCAAAAAGGGACTCCTCTTTTCTTCTCCAGGCCAGATTTGGTCCACTGACCTCTCTTGGAGGATTACGTCACCGTGAAGTCAATTACGCAACACCCTCCCCCCCGGTGTGCCATCAATGGCGAAAAGTAGAGTCACGCTTTGAAACAATAACGAGCGACATTCATGTCCCACATCCGAGGGGGCTGCTGGCCAAGGGTAAAATGGCTGAATGGTGCAAGAAGTGTGATAGTGTCTCAAGAACGTGATACACACTCGAGGAGAGATCGAGGGCGAGGGGAATGACCGGCCAAGACCCAAGGAGGCAGTCAGCAATCGCACAAGACCATTCATTCAGTGATTGGGGGGGCCACCAATCGAAGGAGTCACACAAATCAAACAATATGGGGCAGGCACAAGTCCAACGATCGAGCAACCATTTTAACCAGATTGTTGCTTCCTTATTAAACAGGTTGCTAGGATGAACAACATCCCGCAAGTTGGAGCACTGCACCACCTGTTGCCCATTTCAACACGTGCAATTACTCCAAACCCCCCGAATATTCACTCTCAGCAATTCACATACGTCCAGTCATGATCGTAAAATGAAATACACCCTTATTTGCTTTTACGATCATGACTGGACCTATAAAGGCTATTTTTCAATGACAGTGTCACTACTTGAACCATTAACATGTCTAAAGTCGAGCCCATGATTTTGCGCAAATCCTGCTTTACCCGCTCAAGAATTACAGAAATTCGCAAACTGACTGATTTATTCACATTATTTGCTACGAAGCCTAGAACAACACCAATCAAAAATCACTTTATTTATAATTCTTAAATCGTATCGGTGAAGGTAAAAGACACGTCTTTTTGGCGCATTGGCGTTTTGGCGCATTTCTGAGCCCAAAACAGTGGTGTGGACCCCCACCAAAAATGTTCATTTTGACGCGAATCCACTTGCAAATTTGGTATTTCTGCGACTGACCATCTACCTGGCAATGGTCGGGGCTGGAGCAGCTGTGACCCAGTAAACGGGCAAGGGCTGGGAGGTACGATTCGAACCAGGAAGAAACACAAGGCAGCATATAAGACGCGGTTGCCAGCTTTTGGCCCGCGACCCCTCCCATTCCCACTGCCCTGCCCTTGCCCCATCTGCCCCTGCCCCCAGACCGGCCCCTAGTTCCAACCCAGCACCCTGGGGCGGCCCCAGCTCCCTTCCAACCCTGGGTGCGACCCGCCCTGGGCTGACCAGCGACACCGGCTGGTTGGGACATGTGACAACGCGGAAGTACAGGGTCAACGACCAGCATTCCCCCCTTCCACTTCTTATACTATGCTCACCGGCTATTGAAGAAGAAGTTCCCTGCTCATCTGGGAACAACAGGTCATCGCAGGTGCTGCAGGCCCAACTCACTTCCGGATGGTACACCCATACGTCCGTGGCCATCTCGTCCCCTTTGGAGGAAGTCAGGCAACCTGCTCTCTCAGTACAGTCCCGTCGGGTCCAGCGTCTCGGGCATCTTGGACATCACCAGCTATGCTCTTGTCCCAAAACTTCAGTACAACCCGGTCGGATCTAACGTCTTCCCGCCCATTGTTGCGTATACGATGCGAAAGGTGTACCGGCTCAGAGCACACGACCCGTCGCTCTGACCGTGGCAGACCTGCAGACACCGGCTAAATAGGGCCGAGAGATCCCCCCCCCCCCTGCCTCCTTACCCCCTCTTACCCTCACCCCCCCTCTCCAAAAGCACCTCAACCCCTCCCACCGACCCCAAGAAAACCTGGCCGACCACTACAGCTGGTACTATCGCTCCCTGAGGGATCAAAAAAGGTGCGAGAGAAGGGTCCGAGATGAATTAATTTTTTTTAAGGGGGGTGGAAAAGATTAAAAATGAAAAGAGAGCGTACAGAGTATGTGCACGTGTATGTATGGCGCGCACACGTCCCTTATAGACCGGACCCAGAGAGCCTCACTCGCTTACTGGCTCCTCCAAACTACACACACGACCAACCAACCCCCGCCTCTCACTCGACAGACCGACCAACCGACCACAACCACAACCCACTCTTGCTTTGCTTGCTTTTTTTTCTCTCTCTCCATGCCTTCTTTTTCTTTAAAAAAAAAATTATTCAAACTCCCTCTCACGGGATACACTCTCTCACACACACGCACTGGCTGCCTCTCTGGTTGTCACCAAAAAGCACGTGGATGCGACTCATCCCTGGCTATAGTGACGCGGGTGGGCGTAAATAAATATTTTGTAATCTTGGCAAAAGGGGAAGGGGATCATGAGGTGGGGAGGGGGGATTACTGGTGTAATCCTGTGATGTAATGGGGATTCAGCATGCAATGACGTATATAAAAAAGGGGGAATGTATAATGACTTCCTGGTTCGGTACGATTTTTAGCATCTTTTTCGAGTATTTCTGCTGCTTCGTGACGCCTCGTGATGCATCAAGATTCGGGAAAAATTATTGTGCATCGACTACTTATTATTATTATTATTATTATTATTATTATTATTATTATTATTATTATTATTATTATTATTATTATTATTATTATTACTATTATTATTATTATTAAAGTGCAACTCTGAATGATTGAAAAAACTGATTCACAAGAAACGCTGGATATTATTGGGTACTGTGCATTAAAGCGGAATTTGAACCCTTTGGCCAGTTATAAAAACATGAACGTGTCACTAAAAAAAGCTTGTTGTGATTTATAATGAAAATATGGGTTTTTCACATAACCCGCTTCTGGCTTCTTCTGCAGTCAGCTGTCAACTAACTGACAGTAACAAATGAGAATGCGTATGTGCGAATCCGTAACGGCAAAATCATGCTGCGGAACAAATTAGGAATGCAAGAAAGTAAAGTATACAAATATGACAATATTCTCAATCCAATCCGAAATTTTTTAGACTAATCTGACTGGACATGAATTTGCATAAAACTCATAGCTGAAGAAAAACTAACTGAAGGGCTTCGTTTTGGAAATGCTCCCGTCCATCTCCCCCAGCTTAAGCATTCAAAAGTCATATGGTAATTCCTCTAAATGTGTATAAGTACTGCCTGAATTATTAGCGAATAATGTGCCCCCCCCCCCTTTCCACCACGTCTCCCCCCTCTCTCTCAAAAAAATGAGCTCCTTGCCCTTCCTCATCAGCCTGAATGGACCCAGACAGAAGGTGATTATGCAAGAAAATTTATCCAGCCTTGTAAGGTCACCATCCGGCGTCCTTTCCCCCCCTCCCAGTCACTCCCATAAAATTGGCACGTGTGCCTCTCGGCCATTCTGCAAAATATTTTTTTTTTCACCCTTCCAGCCCTGAACTATATCCGAGCTGTGCAAAATGTGGAGCACAGGAAGAGCCACTTTTTTTTCCAACCTTTCTCTGCATTTCTAGACGGCATTGCACATACTACCCTTTTCTTTCTTCTTATTCTTCTTTCGGTAGCAGACTCTTTCGCTGCTCAAGTGAAGAGAGAAAGGCGCGTCCGACGTCCTTGATAGGTGTAATATTATCACATCAGAACCGGTTGTACCAAATACCGCCAGCCATACTGATCCCCCCCCCCCCCTTCCTTTCCGCCCGCCCGACCTGACTTCAACCACGTGCTGCTCTGTCCATCTCCAATAACATATTGAACCCTGTATACATATGCGCTACACTATATAGGACGTACACCTATGTAAAATTATGTAACAAGGGGGAGAAAATATTCGCATCGCAATACACATACTTCCTATATTGCGCTTATTAATGACGTGTTTGCTACGTCTTTATCAGGGTTGGAATAAAGCGTAAAAAACACTCATCTCGGGTCAGAAAATTGTAAGGGAATCCCATGGCAGTGACGCACAGTAGCAAGAAAAAGGCGGTAGTTCGCATCTACGTATAGGTTGGGTGCACCTTCTCCGTATAGGATACTATCAAAATGTTTTCTGTAATGTACAGTACCTATTTTGTAATATGTATTGCGCAGGTTGTGCAAATTCCAGGCCGAGTCATCCCTTCAAGTGCATTCATTCATGCGTATTGTTCCAGTCCACTGTCCAAAAGGAGGGTAGAAAGAGAAGTTACGAATTGTTCGCACCAACAATCAGAGATCTTATCTGCTGGAATTGGGAATAATTGCCATTCTTACCTAATCAATACAGGGCAAATAGTGCACAATGGAATAATTAATGTAACATTTATTATTTACCGGTACTGTTTCTGCAATTTTTTTAAGACAAAATTGGCCAAATAACTTCTCCCTCCGCATACATATAGTTGGAGAGCATATTTGCGAGATCCATATTCACCAACAATGTATTGGGGTTAGGGATGCTGGATAAAAGGCTTAGCAAACTGGTAATGAAAAGTGTGTTATGGAGTTGTACTTGGGATGGAAGAAAAAAAAAAGTCTTTTATACATCCCTGGAGCGGAGTTTTGCTCCCAATTCACTGGCGACGACCTGCATTGGCCGAGTGTGTTGGGAGAGTTTTCTGATTCACTTCCTCCCATAGAAGGAGAAACGGCCAGTCCAAGGGAAAGCAAAGCATGATTTTCAGGCCGAGAAAGTCCGCAAGTGAAACTTTTTTTTTCCCTTCTTCTATATATTTTTTTGTCTCCTTCCAGCAGCAGTCTCGAATCCTCCCGTGACCCCCAAACACTCATCTCGCCATTTTAATTACAGGGAAAAATCATCCCCGGCTCCTTCATACAATCCGACAACATGCAGAGAAGTATGGTCAGCATTTTTCTCTCTCTCTCTCTTCATTCTTTTCGAACCTTCCGGTTTTGGGTCCCGTTCGTAGTTAGCGGTTGACCCCTGCTAACAACAAAGAGAAGGTCCAGTTACTACCTCTCTTTTTTAGCGTGAGTTCGGTTTTATCTCGAGTGTGGTTATTAAAGCTGGTGCCTCCCCGCTCGTGCCTTGGAAAGAAAGGGGGGATGGAAAAAATCGAATCGGAAATTACTTCAGAAGCATGTGCCCCCTTCACTGAGGAAATAAAAACAAAACAAACCAGTTTTGGATGAAACATCTGCTTGTCCCAATATAGAGTCTGGAGCAAGGTCTGAGTTACCGAAATAGTGTGTTCCAATATTGAAAATAATATACAGTGTGATTTTTACTACCGGTATAAGAGTTTGTTCGGAAATTGGTGAAACATTTTTCAAATCATAAAATATGAAAAAAAGCAGAAAATATTAGCCGACCATATCCAATTCTGTATTAATTTTTGGACAATGTATTATTCCAGTAATTTATATTTTTCACCAAATATTAACAATACGGCTACGATTTTCAAAAGGTGACAAACAGGTGCATGCTGAAACGGCATGAATCCACTATTGCATTGTTTTTCTCCGCATCAAGCAGGTCATTGGCACCAGTCGCAGATGTTACGTATTATCAGTGTGGATTGGTGCATGTCTCACTCGCCAAAGTTCAAAAGGTCACCGAGTCACAGTCCGAGCCCGGGTGGAACGGACTTTGACATCAGCCTCTCTAGTAGAGATACGAAATCATAACAAAAATTCCCCTCGGTTCATCCTGGCAGATATGCGACCCTGCAAACTCGCCTGACCTTGAGTTTTCGCGAGAGAAGCCAACTACAGGGTGTGCAATCAGAGGAAAAATGGTGTGTATATAATAACGGTCAGAGGAATGATGGGAAAAACGGCTCGAGTCTGGGGCGGAGAAGACCAACGGTGTGTTGTCCTCCCCACCTACCTACCTACCTACCTTCCACACCCCCCTTCTCAGGACCACCATCCATCCTAGGCCAAGTGCCCCGGGGCCAAC
>KZ538055.1:0-17717 GCA_000934665.2 Catajapyx aquilonaris | reverse complement strand
CCCCCCCCCCCCCCGAAAAAAAGAGAGCCACCCACTCTACGGAAAGGCACACGGAAATGCGGGGGAAAAGGATTTATTTTTGGAAGAAGAAGAAGAAGAAGAGGTTGTCTGTTAACGGGATCGTGGACCTGTGGAGTTGGATGACACGGGCTTCCAATCAACCGTTAGATGCTTCTTCTTCTTCCTAGAAAAGGAGTACGAGCCATTGGTGGGTGGGTGGGTGGGCAGGTGTGGGTGCAGCTTGTAGGCACCTTAATACCCTCTTTCCACTGCTGACCCTCTCTTGAAAACTAGCCCCCCCGGGGGACCCAGTCAGCCGGAGCCGATTACTTCCTCCCAGTTCCGGGTTTGGAAAAGTTCAACCCCTTCCTTCTTTTTTTATATATAAATATATTTATGGACAGCCCCGTAGGTTTCGGTTCCAGGAACTGGAAGGGTCGTCCGGACACGCTCACTTTTTCTATTGCCCTGTCTGCCCCTCCCATGTCATTTCAATGCGGAACTGGACCACTCTATATTATATTATCAGGACAGCAAAGGGTGGACCTTCAATTTTTCTGTGAAATTCGGGGGAGATTGGGCCCCCATTGTGTTTTTCCGGGTTTCCCACGATGATGCAAGGTCCTGTTTCTCACCGCAGCACCGGTATCTACTGACAGGTTCCGGAACTGCGTATTTATAACACCCTCCCCTAAAAATACCGCCCGTCAAAACTGGAAACATAACTTTCTAAACGAAGACCTGAAATGCACATTGGTATCATTCCGGGATGTATGAATAAGGTTTGAAATAGTGGTACACCATAGATCAGTCTTTATAAAAAATTCAAACATTTTTGCAGGAGTCTGTAAGTTCTTCAGTACAGTGGTTTTGGCGAGGATTTTTACTAATGGATGTTGTCAGTGCACGTGCAATCAAATTATGTTTTAATCAGTTCTAAGCTCCCATGGCGTCAGGTTGGGCCTGCACCCATTTTTTTTAGAAGATGTGCAGGGTGGATGAGGGAGGACCAGCTACAGGATCCTCTCCACAAAAAATTCAAATGTGATGTATGCATAGCCGACACCCCACAAAAGTAGCGTCCTGAAGTTAAAACCCATACTTGCGACCGAAAGTGTCTCGGATTTCATTCATATTAGGGACGAGGGAGGAAGGCAGAAAAGGGAAGGAAACCATATTCAAAACTATTTTTTTTCCTCTCTTAGTTCAGAATACTTTCTTGCAAAAAAAAAGAAGGGAGCAGGGGGGAGAGAGTGTTGTTCCCTCCCCTTCATCCCACCACTTCCTCCAGGCTTTTCTGCATAAAAGGTGCTGGCTGGTCGATGAAGTTTTCTTACATCCCCATCAAGAGCCGAACCCGAATGATGACAAACCACGTTGTACTCTGAAAGGTGACACCAGAAAAAGAAGGAGGGGGGGGGGGGGGGTGTTTCCTTCCACACACTCTTAAATATCTTTTCCCAAATTTTTTTATCCTTCAAATTTTCTCACCCTTTTCCTTCTCCGCTAAATGTTTCTCACCTGGTCCACTGTATGTAATGAATGCAAGGACCGATTTCATTGTAGATATGGGGGTTCCTTGCAGATTATTTATCAGTGCGTGGACATTTGCATCTCAAAGCCTCATATATTTTTTTTATTCCTTCTCGAACTTGAATACTGACTTAACCGGGTTTCACGGAAGTTTTTTTTTCTTCTCCCCATCGCCCCCCGCCCCCCCCCCCTCTCTCTCTCTTCATGCACTCTTCCCGATGAGTATGACTTTCCATTGGCACGTATACTGATTGCACGGCAGAAATCTCCGTGTCCCTGCGAAGAATGATAACGGTGTGTCCTTTAGTGGCCGCTTCCTGCATGCATGCATGCTGTATACATCCCCGATGCAAAAAGGCTCTCATTCCAGTCCTCACCTACTCAGGCCTGACTTCCTACTCGGCCACACACTATTAGCACACAATAGACCAACCCACCCAGCACATGGCAACCCCAAAAATTCTGCTGCAACGTGCCAACACTCACGCTCCAGCTCAAAAAAACAACAACAACAGCACAAATGTAAGACATGCTAATGGGCTGAGGAGTTTCGCCACAAAAAAAATTACCTTTTGATTTCTAACTTCACCCCCCTCCTTGGAGCATAATTAGTCTCTTCTGAGAGGAGGAGGCCTGCTTCATCCATGGACATTGGGACATCTGCTTCTGCTGGTTCCCCCCTGGCTGCTGGAGTCTCCTTCGGACAGTTAGTCAGCGATTTGCATATTGGGGCCGGTGCACCAAGCTATTCAAGTTTTGCACTTCCGCCTGGTGGGTACCGTTCAGTTTGAAGGGTGGGTGGGTGGGTTTGGTTTAGAGAGAGGCAGGCAGGCAGGCTTTTCGAAGAAGCAACAATGGGAAGTGGTCTCTCCTAAGGAAAAAGAAGCGAGCCGCATCAGTGGGCCAACAGCCGTTACTTCTCCCAAATGAAAAGGAGCATGTGCTCGCGCGACTCACTCACCTAGGCGACCGGATTCTTCCCCCGTTTATAATGGACATCTTTTCTGAGACCGTTTTTGGGGTGGGAGGGAGGTGGTGGTGGTCTTCTCTTCTCTTTCTGGCCACCAGCCGGCCGCCATCACGTGCCCCCAAACCCTTCAAAAGTCCCGCAAAGCCAATCACCCTGCACACAAAAACCCATTCCACACGTTTTTACTTCTCTTTTGTGGGGAAAAGATCACTTGTTCTTAGTAAGTCACGACGCCCATTAATAACCCTGGATGATAGCCCCCCCACCCCTTAGCCAGCAGGTGCCCCACCACCGCCTATACCATCAGAAGAAGAAGAGTCAGGCGTCTCAAAACCACTTTTGGTTTTACATGCTTTCACTCCGGAGCTTCTCTTGAAAAGGGGGGAAGAAGAAGAAGAAGGAAGACACCTTTTTACAGGTGAGAGGATGACCCCTATAGTCCAGGCCCCCCTCCATAAAACTTGGCTTCAGCTTTAAGGTCGAATGATGTATTATGCTGCAGCATAACTGTCTGTCCCAAGTTTACTGACCTACGGTACATATACAGCTGGTTTTTCGTCTACGGTGCTCCAGTTATATACGGCCGCGGCTCAACTATTTGGGCTTTACTTTTAGTATCCGGTCCACCCGCTATTTACGTGCTTTTGATGACTTTAGACTATTTCTTTAAAAAAAGAGAGAGAGAGGTCGGACAGTCAAGTATTTCTGGTTAATTTTGTACGCTTAGAAGGGTTACTGGTTGTACCATCGCTCTCTAAATAATTCTAGGTGTTTTCTTAACTGTTATACCGACTATAGTAATATTTACGTCGATTTCCGTAACTGATTTTCAGTAGACAGCAAAAGTAATCAAAATGTTGCTTCATCGAGTCAATTTGAGAAAATATACGTTCACGAAATGTTGGAGTTAATTCAAATAAAAATATAGCGAAGACCACTCAAAATAAGATAAAGAAAAACTGTCGGCCCATTATTTTTTCGCTATTTATTGTTGGCAGCTTATTTTTTCACGGTAATTAATAACAATGATCAAATCGTCGGTACCTCTTGTGGTATAGTGAAACCCGGCCATATTGTGAAAACCTGCTGAATTGTTGTGAATGTTTAAGATCGAATTATTGCGAATCTTTACCGATTCACAGTGACCCCTCCGATAAAACCTAACGAAAGTCGATAAAATCAATGAGTAGGACAGTTCCAGCCAGAATTTACATAAGATTGCATAAAAAGTAGTCTATGTACTGTACATTTTTGGCTGAAGCTGTCATACTAATTGGTTAATTTTATCGACTTTCGCGTTAGGTTGATCTTTGGACATGCCCATTGGAAAGACCAGAGATATCGCGCCGCTTCCGATTTTCGCGAGACAAAATGTGCACGAACTAAACCGAAAGTGATTCGTCCTTGAACTTGACAGAAAACGAGGACTTCCAGGTGGCAAAAAAAAAGAGAGGAACAAGTCCCAGGAGACCACCGCCGCCGCCCCCCTGAGGCTTTTTACCACACTTCCTCAAGCTTTTTCGATGAACTCATTTCATGCCCTCTTGAGAACCCCATTAACCTCCTTCACTCTCTAATGTACTCCTTTCTAAGAATCGGTCCCGAAGAAATTCCCCCGAATCCACCGGTACCCCTCCCTTATATCCTGCTAAAAAAAAGAAGGTCCAAGCAATATGTTCCCATGATCTAACCAAGTCCCCTCTTCTTCTTTAGCGGGGCTGGCGTGTCAGGTTAGTTCATATTATTACTTATCCCGTTGGAGAGAGAGAGAGAGAAGCCTACCCCCTCGACCTTCTAGAAAGCATCAAACCCAACATAACCCAACCCAACTCAGCAACCCCTCCTTCAGAAAAAGAAGAAGAAGGAGAAGAAGAAGGAGAAGAAGAAGAAGAACCTGGGCTGCGTCCCTCAAGGTAGGTACCGTAAACTTCTGTGGAGGGCAATGACCGAGGATCGAGTCAAGGGGAGAAGAGAGAGAGGGAAAGAGAGAGAGAGAGAGAGAAGCCCACCCACCCACCCACCATTGGGACCCCTCTTCTTATATACCTCTGGAAGGTCTTATAGGCAGTCTTTTCTAAGCAACGGACTTAATATTCGGTGGACATCTCCAATGCAACAGACTTTTGTATCAGGCTATCTTGGGCTAGGTCTGGCCTGCTATGCACAGTGGATGACCACTCATTTTTGTAGGTTTCAACTCCCCCCCAAAAAATGAAGGGGGGATAAAAATGGAGTGAATTATTGCATGAGGGGCGGGTTCACTGAAATTAGTGCGTGGCCTGAAGGGTGACAATCCTAGAAACCGTTATTGTACGAGTCTGGAACTTTCAAGAGGGACGCCACCAGCTGCACCATTAAGTTGTCAAATGCGGGGCCCTTACACAGGAATGCCAGACCATCCATAAATAAAAGGTGACACCCAAGCACTGAGTAATGAGGTTAAAATTACAGTAGAATCCGCTTTATGGATCGTGGCATACTCCAGCAGAATGTCGCATAATAAGACATTCTATTTGAGCAATATTTTATTGTTAGAATAAGGGCCATCTTGAAAGAAAACAATTCCGGAATTGTTTTGTAAGTGACAAGGGGTGAAACCACAGAAAATGTAGGTCGCGATTAGAACCCAAGAGTGAGAGCCTGAGCTCCTAACAAGTGCACTGCCTGTTACACTGTTTAATTAGCAGCCAACTACTCATCGTACGAATCTAGTCCACCATCCGAAGCCTGTCACCAGCGAAATATCATCAATTCTTTCCCATATTAAAAAGAAAAAAAAAGAAAGAGGACCCACCGACCTTGGTTGGTTTGCTAATTGACTCCCCATTTCAAATGGAGTGAAACACGCTTTACCATGATAATAATTAAGTGCTAATATCACCTGGACTAATGGCACCAGATTGGCATGTATAACCACTCATAAACTGAAGATCGGCTCCTGATGAAGGCTGCCCACATAATATTGCCACGTTGCCACTTATTGGCTGGGAAGAATAAAAAAACCAGGACAAACATTTACAGTGTCATACAAAATTATGCTGATATAGGATCCACCAAAAAACAGCTGAAAGTCAGGCAGCGTCCTGGATTATTCTCTTAATTTTAAAAAAAAATCGCAACAAACTATCATGAAACAACTCGTTACAGTCCAAGCAAATAAAAAATTGACTTTTCACCCACGCGTTTTGCCAATCCTATCAAAAGGTACTGTGTACTCTGCAGTAAATATGGGTGGAATTTTCGTCCCACTGCTAGCTACTGCTAACTTAGCAGTAACTAGCAGTATGACGAAAATTTCCCCCCTATGTTGTTAATCGACTAAAACTTTAACGTTATGGCATATTGCAGTTAAACTATATTTTGATTGCAGAGCCTGTAAATTAAACTGCAGGCTAATTTATCTCCTTCGCAGTAATTTATGCATCCCATAATTTTAGCACGGTAGAGCCTCATACCCCAGCCTCCCAAGCAACGGAACCTGTCTTGCTGGCAACCTCGAAGGCGCAAAAAAAAAAAAACTGCAAGGATACTTGAGTCAGGTGCCGTTGGCCTGGACAACATGTACTCAGGGCTAACCTGCGGTGGGCCTGACCAAATATCGCCAAACAACCACACACACACACGCCTTACGTAACTGTACCATTCCGAAGAGACGACGCCCTCCGATCATTCACCCCTCGAGATACTCTCCACCTTTAAAAATACCCCCCACATACATATACATGTGCACATAGGTCACTATACATAGGTCGAACAGGAGGTATCTCGACCCACCACATTTTGCAAGGATGTTGAACTTGAATGTTTTTTTTCTTCCACCTCCCCACACATACACACACGTCGCTTCAGGCCTCCATTTTTTAAGGGGTGCAAAAAATGGCAACAAAAACTAGTAAGACATCCACATGTATTTATGACACCTTAGGTTTTTTCCCCTCCTCTGATGATACGCTGTATACGAAATGCTATTCAAGCCGGCCCGAAATTTGCGTAATAGCAGAGAAGGAAGAGCGCAATTTACACAAATGTTTCTCTAAACGCCGGATAAACATAGCCAGGCCACGCTTCTAGGTCTCTGGAGCAACTTCGCAACAGGGGTCAATGGAACAGGGAGGGGTTTGCAAAAGGAGGAGATAAAAAAAGGAGCCAACGACACCTGCTGCAAATTCGCCAACTCAGTAGGTGTCATTGTCAAGGCTGTACACTTCTTTTATTTTTTAAAATATATTTTTTTTTTTGCAGGCGCCAGGATGAACCATTAGGAGGCGTGTGTAGTTGGGACCCAGGACCCCCCAAATTGGGCTGAGGATGGCTTCAAGGTCGGACCCAGGAGTGAATGAACTTTGAGGAAAAATTGAGGGAAGACCCCGGCCATTGAAGCCCGCTGATTCCCTCCCTTTTTTTTAAATATTCCGGGTGCGTCCTATACATGACCTCCGAAGAAGGACCCAGGCCTCCTCCACCACCACTGCTAGGCCTCCTCCAAAAAAAAAGCACCTCAACTCAAATTCCTTTGGAGCTTTCCCACGGCGCTAATAAATTAACGCCACAACTCGGCTCAAGGCTGGACCACACCTCTGACACAATATGACCGCCCCGAAAATACACACAGGTCCAATGGGAGCATCGCAAATAATAACCATTGCAGAAATTGTTCAGCGACCACTTTCGATTCTCATTAAAATAAAATAAAAACTCGACGTACCTCCAAAATATTATATTATCTCAATTCGTCATATTTCGTCAATTCCATCCCAAAGAGAATAATTGATTTCAAACAAGCCCTCCAGTGCGGTGTAACCCAACTGAAACAGACAAAATAACATTGTTAATTTGCTGCATAATGTGCATTTTTAATTATTCCTAAAGAGTTTCTAGAAAAATCAGAGTAACTGTGGATTGACTTTGAGATGTGGCTGTTTGAAGTTTGAGGACTCGCTTTTCCCTTGTGGCAATAAATAGGCAGATAATCGACTTCACCATCAGCAAGTAAGCTTCAAAGTACTATCAGACAATGCTAAATAACTCACTTTAAACCCAAATGTATGTAATTAAAAGTATGTCTCTAATATGATAGCCTTTCAATGCTTAAAAAATCTCACAATGGTCCAATTTTAGTCGAAAGAAACAATCTGCTGCGCAAAATTGTCATAAACGTTTGGTTCCGCTTCAAGTCCAGATAGTTTTAAAAATTACTAAAATGCTCGTATTATTAGAGAACAACTGTGTCATCTACGTGACTAATGAAAAAGTGTAGGCTAATTAAAAAAAAAAGAGAGCCGTCCTTGCGTGACACGTACAGCTTGCTGGAAACCGAATTGCTTTCACCTAGACACAGATACGAGGCCAAACTTGACCCCTTCGCACGTCCCACTACACGTAGATCAATTGCGACATACCGCACACAACAATGTACGTGCATAAAAAAGAAGAAGGGAGGGAAGGGAGGGGGGGGGAAAGAGGAAGGTTTGCAAGTAGGTTAATTCCACACCTCATCAGCAAAATTCTGGGGGGAAAGTAACACACATTTCCAGGCAAGTTTGAAAGGATTTCCCAATCCTATCAGGCTTCCTGGGTATGATACAGTATGAGTTCAGACACATGCAGATGCCTTGGAGAATCAGTCGAGAGGTCATTGAATGGCCAATTGCATAACAGCCAACGAGTCATTCAACCCAGTCTTATTTTTTTTTGTGTACTGCCTTTGTACCCTACTCACCTACTAAGTCACGTTACTGTCACACAATTTTTGGGGGGACGCTCTATGATTTTATTTCGTGTATTTTATAGCCAAATATTTTGGTCTGAATCACTGGCTCTCAAAGTAGTGATCCAGTCACCAAGGTAAGGTATCTGATGCCGTATAACCAGTCCCATTGCTTCCCGCGCGCGCAAAAAAAAGGTGAGCCCGCAAAAAAAACACACACACACACACACTACACACTGGAAGTTGTTCCATTCACATGGAGCCAGTGGCGTTTGGGTCGTTCACCCGACCCGTATGTGCTCGGTGTTATGATGTGTGTGCTCCATGGACGACTACTCCCCAGGGGCAGCAGCACAGACAATAAAAATCGTGAAAAATGTGAGTCTCTGCTCGATGGAAATTACTTGAGCATGTGTAGGACAGGTATGGCGATGCACCAGAACTAGTACACTATAAGTGCATGATTCGCCATTTTTAGACTGTGAGTAACCAGTTCTCCGGTATATTTATAGTGCGCCACAAGGTGTCAACAAATAATTCACTCGGCAGGGGGCGTACAGAAGCCTTACAAAAATGTTGGGTGTACAGCAAGTACGCGGGGGTTATATACTCTGGCCAGCTAGAAGTTAAACCTGTCCGCCTGTGAGTGTAAAATATGGCCGCTCCCTAATCCACAAAAGGCAGGCTATTAAAAGCATCGCCGGTTCTTGACAGCCTGATAAGTACATCTATCTTGCTCTCAGGTGCAACTGTAAATATTTATCAGACTCAAGGACCACTCTGAGCTCCGAACGTGCAAGAAAGCATAATGTACTACTCCTATATGGGAGACAAAAAAAAAGTATGAACAAGTACACGTGAACATAATTATGTCGCCTTAATTGGCCTTACCGCCATTTTAAACAGGTTGTTCATAAGCTAATGAACCGCCGTCAGATCTTGACACACTCGGTTTCAACCAAAATAAATTGCTGTACAAAATAAGTGTCAATAAAATTGTACATTTTATTTTTTTGAATATTTTCCATTCGGTTTGCTCTGTATTCGTGAGCCAAATATGCAGGGGGGGGTTGCAATTATTCCGCATCAAATATTTTGCACGTGCCGATGCATCAACTATATACAGAGGTGAGAAAGGAAAAGGTGACGATGCGATGTCCATTTGCAAATTCTCCCACTATTATTCCCAGGATTGAGATATGTGTCCTGTGGCTAGAAAGTCAAGATTCCACCTTGCACTTTTCGAGTCCATGTCGTCATGTTATGGTGTCCACGGACTAGACTATAAAAATAAACATAAATGTTAGCGTTGACTTTATCTCCTGGTGAGTAAGGTCCCTTGATGTGACTTTGGGACCATAAACAACACTCTCCTACGTTTGGTTGGCAGAATAAAGAAGAAAAAAAAAGGAAATGAAAGAAAACGAAAATAATTCCTCGGCGTGTGCTTGTGGATGGTGGTTTGAAATCTCTGAGAAGAAGCCAATCTGGCCTGTTGGCAGGCGAAGGTGGGCAGGCAGGCACCAGCATGAGAGAGGTAAAGGAAGGACACATGCATGGGGGTCGGCCTTGCAGCTTTTGCATTTCACACCCACTCTCAAAAGGTCTAATCTAAAACCCCTTCTCATTCGCCCCCCNCCCCCCCCCCCCCCCCCACTCATCCCATTCAAATTTACACATATGGCCATCTCGAATTTTTGTGGCTCACCTGTTTATACAGGATTCTGCTTTTAAATTAACTATGAGTACTGATAAACATGACAGTCCACAAAATATTGTTTTCGTTTGCTTCAAAATTAATGACTGTTTTCAGGATGCAAGGTGCATAATTGATTTAAATGCCAGCAATTGCATCAGTGTGTCACTGCAATGGCACTAACTAATTGACGGCCTCCCACATGCTAATTTTTTTTTGTTCCTTCCAATCTGCAAGTTGGTGTAATACTGGTTCACCCTCATCGAAAAATAATAATATATGAGCGTCACTCGCGGTGCAGCCTAGCAAACACCTTGACTGTAATCAACCGGAAGAAGTGTTTAAACGAAAAAAAAAAGTTGCCCCCATCGCCTGACAAGCTAGATGTACGACTATATGCAAGGTCAATTAGCGAGTGTCTTATCGTAAAACCTGATTCAGATAACCGATAGTGTCTTCTAAACCTGCATAACTCAGGTGCAGCGTTTCAATCATCAAGTGTCACTTTGTTTGGACCCTTTCAGACACTGCACGAAACATTTGCGACCCCTTGTTTATTTTTTCTGCAAGGCCGTTGGGATGGTTGCCTGCAAGCCAGGATAACAGCCACGGAAGCTCCTTTAGTGGAAAATCAGGAAGTGGATTAGTTCGGTTGACATAAAACCAGCTCCGCCCTGTTAGATTTCGCAGGTAAACCGATTCAGGTTGGTTTTAATTGGCCATCTGAGCAATGTGAGAACCTGGTCTCTACAAAGGCGTGAAGTTCCTTTCCCGATGGGAGCGTACTTTACGCGACACCCTGTGACCGGCTGGCTTCCTTCCCCAAGGCAACAATCGGACAAGACGCGTGTAATCCCTTCCTGATTGTTGCGAGGTCAGTTCAACTTCCCGCTCCACTTTTCCCACCCACGTACACACACACTTATTATACCCGTGGTATATATTATCCACCAGCCAGAGAGCGAGTTTTCCAACGTCCAGACCGGACAACAAAAGCCGGTCAGAAAAAGGAAAGCTTGGAAAGGAAAATATATAAAAAAAAGAAAAGGAAAAAGAGTCAGCAGGAATTTCCTTTTGATCCCCGAACAATCTTTTGGGGTAGGTTAGTAATGGGACCCACTTCCATGCCATGTTACGCTGGATTCACACTATACACACCTGAGTGAAAACTGCTTTTCAACGATGGAAAAGAAGGGCCTAGAGGGGAGCCAACCAAAAATTCGTGGTAAATATAGTCGAGTATGTGTTGGATCAGTGTGAGATGGAAAAAAAGAGAATAATTTAAATGTAATATAGAGTCGGATGGATAAAAACATGGGCGGCATCCAGCTGGGAAAAGTGGATGAACCAAAAATAGACTCGGATTTGAATAGGCAATAACCTGCATTGCCTCGGGGCTGGTGATGAGACGAGCAGGAATGAAGCAGAGGAGGATAGAAGAAGAAGAGAAGAGATAAGACAAAAAAAAAATCATCTTGATGGTCTCCCAAAAACATCCATATCAACATCCCAAGCCTTTTTGGATGCCTAATAACTCGTTCTGAAACTTGGTCACGGCTTGGAGGAACCAGCACCCAAAAGTTGTCCCTGGCATTAGACACACAACTATACTATACACACACACTATCTCTTTTTTTCTCCTGACCTTGCCCATGCAGGGAGTTGGATCAAGCAGCAGAAGATTTTCTATTGGACAGCATTAATTATACATTGATAAGTTCAAGACAGGCTTGATTGTATGGTAAGAACCTGATCTGGCCAGTTCAGAAGTGGTTGGGTTATTTTAGTGTATGTCACAGTGGGATATATGTTGCATGTCTCTTACAGTAATGAGGCATTGGGTGGAATTTTCGTCGTACTACTAGTTACTTCTTAGCAGTATACCAGTGTAATGCAATGGTACTGCTAAGTTAAAAGTAATTAGTAGTATGACTAAAATTCTACCCATTGTTTCTGCAACTGGGCCACTTTTTGCATGCACTCCAGATCTTGACTTATATCATTTTCATGTGTTTCATTGCTAGCACAATGTTATGGTATCTCAAATCTTCAACTGCATGCAGAAAATGCTGATGAATATTCCTGGTAGTCAACACTGAGGACAATATTGGTTCTAGAAAACAACATCCTGCAAGTTCTCGCATGCAACGCAATATGGTGATTTCTAATTAACAATGAAGAGAACTGCAGCAGGGGTCGAACCTTCCAGGTACAAAGTTTTCCTGTACCCAATAAAAATTACAATGGATTCGAAGTCACTCAAGGGCTCCTGGGATTAGTTACACTCAAGTAACTTGAAGTCAAAAGTTGAAATATTTTAAAAATTCCATAAGGAAAACAACAAGCATCAAATAAATCTTTAAAGTCCAAATAATATAACAATGTTTGAGAAGATGGTGGTCCTACTAGGACCCACTACAAAACATTCAACATCCATAGAGAGCATGAACTGCTATGGAGTCACAAATTGACATAAATGCAGATAACATGTAATGACAAGAGGGATTTTGCGAAAAAAAAAGAAAAAAAATCGCCAGATGTCAAAAGCAACTGGGTGCAATTACCACCTGGAAGTGTTTGGAAATTACCGTACTTCCCAAGTTGCAGAAAGAAGCCTCTTCTGGAGAGGTAGAAAACCCCGAACACAGACATAAGAGAGATCCCATCGAACTATTCCCATGTGAGAAAGTTCTCTGCCTAACCTGGGAATCGCACTCAGGACCTCCGAGGTGGAAGGGATGCAGTGCTAACCATTACACAAACATGTTATCCAATTTAATTGTGCTTATAAACAAATATATTAGCTTCTAATATCACTCCTATGAAATATTGTGTTAAGAAACAACATCGGTTCAAATCAAGTTCCTTATTTTCAAATGTCAACCATTTCAATTTGTACACCACACAGAATCGACATTGACCATCTTTGGGTGGAATTTTCGTTTAGTTACTACTAACTTAGCAGTTAAAAGTACCTAGTAGTACAACGAAAATTCCACCCAATATCTCCATTTGTTCTTCCACACCTCGGGATTAACAAGTGTGCAACAGACCCAATGACACAACATTTGATTCCATGCAATATTTTTATTCCGTTGGCCAAAAATCGTGGATTACAAAAATAGCCACTGTGTTGACTCATGTCACCTTACAGCAGTTGATCCTGGAGGAAATTGGCGGCCATGGCCAGGATTGGAGCACCAGTCGGGGGATGAGGCACATCCCCGGCAGACCCAGCTATGTCCAAGTGGGAATACTTCAGAGGCTTCGTGGCGTCCTTTCCGTGCTTGTCCAGTCCAGAAGCCATGATGAGGAAGGCAGACGGTGTCTGATGTCCACGGGGAGTGCGGGAGGAGGGAGCATTGTTGCACTGCAGGAGGTCCTCTCCCTCAGTCTGGCCACGGTGGAATTCGTAGTCCTCACGTCTGATGCTGCTCAGTTCAAACTCATCCCCAACGATCTCGCCTGCCTTCTGCATCTTGTGGGAGCAGCCTTCTGCTCTGGCTGGGCCATTGTCCATTATCAGCTGTCAAAGGATATGCACAGTGTCAGCAATGCGAATTCGATTAACCAGCTCTCCAACCAATCACTCACAGAATAATGTCCAGCAGTCAAGGCAGCATGGCCAGTCAAAGTTGCAATGGTCATCAAGTAAGGGTTGACTTCCTTCACTGCTAGCTCTTTCATCTGTTCAATATGGAATTCCATATGTGATGTGAACTATTTCCCCATCAATGTTGTAATGTCACCAACTTACATTGCACAGCACATCGGCCATGGCCATCCGTCCCTCAGCGTCAGTGTTGCCAATGCGCACCCTCATCCCTGCTCGGGAAGTGATAATCTCATCTGCCACGTAGCAATTTTCCCCGACGCTGTTGCGAACCATTGCCATGCCTCCAAGGACCTTCAGACCTTTAGGCTGCAGAACACTCAGCACCTAGGGGAAATAACACATTGTTGCCATGTTTATCATGCAAAGATTGAAACGAGGAGACAGAGGAACGAATGAGTTACCTGGAAGAACCCAGCAACAGCTGCAGACCCGCACTTGTCCCTGGACATCCCAGCCATGACACCTCCAGCCTTGATGTCTGCACCGCCAGTGTCATAGGTCACTCCCTTGCCCACCAAGCACAGGGTCTGGGTTATGGGACCTTTCCCCTCATAGCTTAGGTTCAGGATGCGGCCCTGGTGGCGCTCAATCACTGAAAAACAAGCAGAAAATGTACGTCAGCATAGCAGGAGCCAGCAGGTAGTAGCCTCTGTGTATATTTATGCAGCCAATGGAAACAATGGCAACCTAGGACTAACACCCAACAGTACTGACCACTTGCAGCACGATCTACAGCTGCAAAGAGAGGATACTCCTTCTCGAGAGTGGCTCGGCCACTGATGGATTTCACTGTGATGTTAGTATCGGCAAACACTTTCTTCACATACTCCTCCACTCCAAGAGGGGTCATGCGTTCAGGATCACCACCGCCAATGTCACGTGCAACATATCTGCAATTAAAAAGGGTCAATTTAGAGGTCATTAGATAAATATCTGGTTGTCCTCACCTTCCACTCTCAAGTGCTGATGCAACATTGATCAATTGTTCATCGGCTCCAAGTATTGCAAGGTCTTCGATTTTCTTGCTCTTGCTCGGGACGTCCTCCCTGTACTGCAGAGGCTGCAAAAACACATGGGAGTTAACTCCAATTGACATGTAGGGTGTCAGCTACTTACCACGTAGAGTGCTTCCAAGGCTCCAAGGACAGCAACCAGTGTGGCTTTCGGGAAGCCTCCGTCAGGCTGCACTGCCAGTACTGGCTTGGTGGCCCCGGCTGCAAGGGCACGACGGATACCCTTTCCAGCAGCCTCACCAAAGCGTCGGACATCGTCATAGTCCCGAACCAAGGGGCCAGTTGGAGAATAGACGAGACGCTTGGCTGGAAGAGGCACTGGAATCACAGCGCCGTCCTTCTCCAAGCTGTCGTCAATCTGAAATTTTAAAAAGCATGCATGTCACTTTTTTCTTTAAAACTCCACCGTCTTCATTAATTACCTTCTTCTGTGCCTCCAGATGAGGTTTCAGGGCATCGAACTGTCCAGCAAGCTTGCTGACAGATGATGCCACCAAGACAATGGCATCATAGTTGGGACTGTCCACATTATTGCACGAGCTCAGCGAGCATGGCATCACACTGGACAAGAGAGAGGATTGGAGGGAATCAGAAAGCAAAGCCAGGCTATTGTAGATGACGCTGAAGTGAAGGAATATTATTGATACTTGGAAATCCCCATAAAATTATCAATAATTGGAACACATTACTATTTATCAGCTGAGGAACTAATACCTATTAGCACTTGGAGTTCAATTACATTTGAAAGTCAAAACAGATAGTGAAGGTCATTAGTTTCCATGTGGCAGTCAATTATCATCCTAGTGTGAGTCACGGTCTAACCAGCCCCCTTGATATCTGCTGTCATGGGACATGCCTGATAAGAGTGAAGTAGACAAGTGTCACCAGCTGCTGCGGATAACATGAAAACTTGGATGTCATTATCATGGTCACACACAGATTCACAAAGAAACATCCCAATAACCGACAAAATATGTGGCATGTAATCCTTTAAAAAAAGACATTTTTCATTACTCTGAACAAACATTTTCTTCTGCACGCAGGAACAGGAATCTGTAATGATAAGATTGATTTTGGGGTTTTCCTGTTTTCACGTTGGGTTCTTCAGATTAATGTCATTCTATGAGGGACAAACGACATCATTATTAATCTGAAGAACCCAACGTGAAAACAGGAAAACCCCAAAAATCAATCTTATCATTACAGATTCCCCGCAGCAAACAAGGCCAAAAGCGAACCCACAATTCCCCGAGTTCACCTTGAACAAGGTTAAACTCCTGCAATCCAATCCCAGAAATTGACACCGCAATAGCTGCAACACCCCTCTGAAGGTCATGAATAAAATGTAAGCCATCGTACCAGCGGACACATTGTACCATCCCGCACAAAGGGAGTGGACATTACCAATTCATAAGCGGTGGCAGCGGCTTACAATGCTAATTGTTTTGTGCTGTACCGGACATACAATTTGGCTGATCAAGTGAATACAATTTTCCTTAAAAATACTTGTCGGTTCTGAACATGTGGTTGACATGTTGTGGTCACCTGGTAAGACGTCCCATCTTCTCTTGGTCCAAAGGCGCTGATGCTGACGTGTCTTCTTCTTCTTCTGGCCTTCTCTGCGTGTTGTCCCAACTGACCAGCAGAGGCAAAGGGGGCGGACACACACCGGGGAGACCGGTTTTTATAAGAAACCAACCCCCCAACTCCACACCTTGCCTGCCTCTCACATATGCTACCGATGCTGACCTATCCGAAATCATCGCCAATGGACTATCGGTATCACCAACCGATAGTATCATTTTGGAGGGAAATTTGAACCAGGTTAGTCCCACCCCCACTGCTAATAGAGGTCAAGGAGAAACTTGATTAGAAAGGCAACCCTGCTTTTTAATCTGCCTTGTTGGCAGCTGACCCACCCACTGCAGCTTAGAAGGCACACTCAGGTTAGTAGCACTTACACACTTACATAACCGTCATTGCAGCATTATCACTGTAGGTCATACCGATAATTACAGGTGACACTTGATGCTGAGGACGGCCATGAGTCGGTTTGTGCAGTTCACGTCTAAGGGAGGTCCGCCTAAGGTCGGGGTGCAGCTGGATGGCCCGCGTGGACCTATTGTTGACCTGTGTGCGGCCGACCCGGCCATACCAAGCAGCCTGGTCCAACTGTTGCACAATGGGGAATGCATGGGGAAGGTCAACAGGTCAGTCACAACACGGCAGGGTTTTGCAGCGTAACTGTTTTCATGATTTTTGGCAGCTTGGTGAAGTCGGCACCCAAACTGCAGTATCAGGATGTCCATCTTCTGGCTCCCATCACATCACCGGACAAGGTCGTTTGTGTGGGGATGAACTACAAGGACCACTGCGAAGAACAGAACAAGCCCATACCGACCGAGCCACTGATATTCAACAAGTTCCCCAGCTCCATATGCGGACCTTCAGATGACTTGATCTATCCCGACCTGACATCCGAGCTGGATTGGGAAGTGGAGTTGGCCATAGTCATCGGAAAGGCAGCAAAGAATGTGCCTGAATCCAAGGCGCTTGATTACGTGTTTGGATACACAGTGGCTCACGATGTCAGCGCACGTGAATGGCAGTTGCAAAGGAACGGGGGTCAGTGGCTCCTGGGCAAGACAATGGACACGTTCTGTCCCATCGGACCAGCCGTGGTCACCAAGGAAGGGATACCAGACCCACACAAGCTGGGCATCCGGTGCAAGGTCAATGGGGTCATGAAGCAGGATGGAAACACTGACAAGATGGTCTTTGGGGTGCCTGCCATCGTAGCTTTCATTTCCAAGTAAGTCAACATGCCTCCAGCGAGTGCACTGATTGCTACGTACTGATCTGATCATCTTTAAGGTTCTGTACGCTGCTTCCGGGTGACATCATCCTGACTGGAACTCCTCCTGGAGTTGGCTGTTTCAAGAACCCACCGGAATTCCTCAAGGTAATTGCATTTCTTCAGCCTATACAAACATATTTTGTCATTGCACACAAATCGTCCAGTACAGTTATTATGTACAGTGCTGGACACAATAGCATATAACAAGTGTAAACAACGACTTTGGCGTTACCTGGCAACTGGGCGTGTTCGGACATCGGCATGTGGAGAGTGCTTAGCGTTCTTTCTGTCGTTGCCACGTGCGTTGCCACTGTTTACAGGTAGC
>KZ538054.1:72437-139577 GCA_000934665.2 Catajapyx aquilonaris | reverse complement strand
CTACCTACCTCTTCCATTTTTAATTTCCTTTCTTGGGACTCTGGCCTGTGAGGCCCTCACAGGGGAATTCCTGGCTAAGGAGAGCAGCAGCAGCAGCAGCAGCAGCAGCAGCAGCCAGACCCCGTGTACAGTCTTAGCACCCGAAAAATTCTGCTGGGGGGGACCTCCATATGTCCTCTCTCATGCTGACTCAAAAACCTTCCCGGTTGGGAAACTTACTGTACCTGAAAAGAAACATTAAATTAAGACATTAAAAAGACAACAGGCGATGAGGTTTAGCTCACGCGGCTAAAATGTGTTGGATAAACCTGGATGAAAACAGTCACAATGATAACTCATATAAATCCGGAAAATATTCTGTTCACTATAGGCGCATTCACACGAGCGACCTTTTGCCAGGAAGTTTCCTGGCGAAAAGTCGCCAAGACCGTTCACATGCTAGTGGCCAGGTTCGGCCAGGAAGGGAAGGTCGCCACCCGAGCCAGGAAAAGCTGGCCGAGCTGGCCATGCTCCAGAAGATGGCTAGCCATGGCCAGATGTGGTTGCTGGGAGTAACGCATGCGCAGTAGCGGCCCTCCCCAGCGCCCTGCGATGCTCACTTGTCCCCCAACAACGTCGCTCGTGTGAACTGTTACTTTCGATTCCTGGCCAGGCGCTAGCCACGTTTCCGTATTGGCCAGGAGTTCCTGGCCAAGGGTCGCTCGTATGAATATAATGAGCCTTATATGAGATATTATATCAAGTATAACAATATTGCTTACGGGTCACATAACAGGCAGGAATTCACATGAATAAGATGCCATCGTAAACAAAGACACAACACAAGATTTCCCTGTATAAAAGGGTAAACCAGATATGCTGTAGGAGACGCAAGTAAATGGGGAAAAATCGGCTTAAAATATGACACAAGTAATCACGTAATCAACATTATGCACAATCTAAACCAAACTTTACAAACTCACACAACCACAATGCAAGTGAAGAGTATTACAGAGACGTCATACACACGCAATTTTCCGGGAAATTTAATGACACCTCGCAGGTAATATAAGTTTTGGGGGAGGTGTGGTGGCCGTGATGGTAACGTCACGGCTTGCTGAGTGAAAGGCCCCAGGTTCGATCCCCGCCTGGGGAACTTTCCTTTCACCTGCGTCAGGAGGGTCTCTGACCTGCACCAAGGAGGTGTCTGGCAACCTAACCTCCTGGGGGACAGCACATGACCCATTTGTAGACATTGCACTTGCACATATGTTCCCTCCCCAAAAAATCCCTACCCTTACCCGACATCCTTGACTCCTTGCACCGGTGAATGAAGAAAAGTGTAATACACAGAGAAAACTGATGGTGGTGTGCCACCCCCCAGAGGCCTTTGATGCCTAGCACGGGGTAAAAATAAATAAATAAATAAAAAATAATATAAGTTTTGAAATAGATTCAAGAATAGCTTTATCACACCTGCCCACGTCGCCCACGTCGCCCACGTCGCATAACACAGGGGTCATAATCAGTGCAAAACCTGGCCAAAACTCGACTTAACATGATTGTTGTATACCCACAAGCAAATTGAAAACTGTGGGTTTCAAAAATTGGTCAGTTGAAATTTGATATCAACAAGTGCAATTTTAAAATTGAATGTGCAAGACGGAAAAATTGGTTTAAACAAACACCCCCTTCAAAATGTGCCAAAGGTTCCCTGGGATTTGTTGACTTTCTGAATACAAATCCTATGTCAGAAAATATTCAATTTGTGCGTATACTTTTAAGGCGCATGCAGCAGTAGGACATTATTTTGTCCAAGTATTCGGGTTGGTCGTACACTACATGAAATTGCCAGAAATTCGCGATAAGCACGCTTAAATCACTGGAATACTGCATAGCCTACTGCATTGTATTATTATTTGTTCTTAAATACATTAGCAATAAGCAGTGCAAAATGGGATGCTTTACAGCTGAAATTGTGATATTCGCTGTAATTTTAACACCGTGTATTATCTCTCTGTACATTTCTTAAGAGATGCAGCGTGCTATTGCCAGCGAGAGTGCGCACTGCCCATGTTACGGTTCCTTGGTTGCACAAAGTATGTCAGAAATATTTGTTACTCTTCGATGCATGAAGTGGACATAATTATATACTGCTTAATACTGACTGGAAAGAGGCATGCACATTTTTTGTGCATATGTCAGCAATAGTCACTTATCCAATAATTGTCTGCAGAATGCGATCTATCCTAACCTATATGGACATGGCAATTTAAAGTGAAACCCATGCTAACACTACTGCATGAAAGTACAATAATTGTACTCATGCAGTAGTGTTAGCATTTAGTGTTGTAGTGTCGGTTTAATTATTAAACCGACACTACAAATACATTCCGAACATTTTGTATCTTCTGAACACTTATCAGTGCCTCGCTGCATGATATTGTCTTCGGAATATGACAGATGATGGCTATTTTAAAGTAACTAACATCTTTGCAGCGTTGCTTTATTTTATATAGTGCATCCTGTCACTCAGAATGTAGATTTAGATGTAGTCTCTTGCAATGTTGCCGGATTCCTTCAGGCTGCAACTGAAGACTTTTATTTTTGAGATTGTGGCCCGGAATAGCGGCCTTCTGACACATTGTGCGAACTATAGGCTACAGCACAATAGGACCTTAGTAGTTTCACACCATCTTCACCTGTGAAACAGAGCAGTACTAAATTAATCGGGTAAAGCATAATATCCTGATGTATTTCTTGGATAGGAATCATTACCATGAATACAGATTAACTTGAGAATACCCCCAAAGTATTGTATGTCCGGAATAAATATTGTAAAATAATATTATATCATCGTGTTATAAAGCAACTCTACGTAGTGACGGTTGTTTTCATAACCTCCACCTTGTTCGATTGCCCATTAAGTTACGTGCCCAAAAGGGTTTTTTAAACAACTTACAGTATTATTACATTTAAAAGTATTGTAATTATATACTGTATATGAATTATTATTATTCAACGCCCATTATTGTCCATGTCAATATTCCGTATTAGGTACAGTACAGTGTAAACAATGAAACATTGAAGAGACATTCTCATAAACAATACTTCCTATAGAGAGAGGGGGGGGGGAAGAAAAAAAAACTCGTTTTGAAAACTATTAATTCATAATTTCTCATTTCCAAAATAAACTTTAGCGGACATTATCCTAAAATCCAATATATTGTAGACTATGTGTTAGCCCTTGGCTATACTGCCAGTTATTCAAATAACACTACAAGAATACTGGTCCTAGCCAGTCTTTGACTAAGCCCTGCACTTGCTTCGGTCAATCAATCAACTCTTGGGCCTCATTTCTGTCACTTCCTCTACCGCTACACCCCAACTAATTTCATCACGCTCATCAGAATTCTGGACATAGGCACGGTCATGATAGGAGAAATACAATCCGATAAGTGCTGAGGGTCACTAATGTTAGTTATTGCTTTGAGGAGATGAAATGCACGACCTTGGCAGGTTAACCCTTTCGTTCCCACCGTTGCCATATGGCAACAATTAATCTGGCGGCAAAGCGTTCGCATGCAGAGGGCAAACTTTGTGGGTCAAACTTCTTGTGCCATCTAGTGGATGGTGACTCAGCACCCACAAAGTCGGATTGTTATATTTTGCTCGCGTCCTTGAACGGTAAACAACCCACCACCCGGAGGCATAATTACAGGGTGTCCCATAAGTCTGGATGCTTAGGAATTTCTCATAGTACAGTGTTTTAGTATTATTTTGCAACCATCGTAACAATTTTATAGTGATTTTTAAATTTTAAATTAATTTAATTGCATTTAAAGTTAATAGCATTTCATGTTTTTTTCTGGACCACCCTGTAGGTGAATGTTTTTGGCATTTTTACATTTCAAAGGACCACCACGAGTAAAAATGATAAATATTGAAACATATTGTTTTTCATTATATCACTCCTACTACAAATTTTTTTCAAAAAGAGAAGAAACGGCCCAAAAAATTCAGGAATGAAAGGGTTAATATTAAACATATTATCAATCCTAGTACATAATAACGCAAAAACATGTGTTTAAATCATAGTTGTCATCAGGGGAACAATGTAACATTGAATTAAACGAGCCCATTTCCTCCTCGCTTTATTCTCATTCACTCTCATATCTGGACAAAGAAAGTACGTACTGTACGTGTATATGAAACAACAGAACTGAGATGATCTGGGGTCGAAAGCTGGATTGATAAGAAGTGATTCACAGATCGCCAGTCAGCCACCTGAACCATAACATGCCTCCGGGCCTCGCCAGCGCAAAATTTCAGACTATGGGGGAGACTTTTATATTCAACTACCGTCACCATAGGTTTAGATAGGGAGTTGCGTGGGGCTGGTAATAGACTCCAGATCCATGATATACCGTAACAATGCAATGCCGAGAACAATATTCATTGTTCATGCATCTGAGCGGGTAATCCTGTTGGCTCCAATGAGCACCATGATCAAACGTTTTCATCCTGTCGAGTATGCAACCGCACCCCTGTATCACCGGGAGTATAGCTTGCAGGACCAGAGTTGGAATCCAGTCAGAATGTGTGATGTGCAGGACAGTTACGACAGTATGGGTATGCATGTCGTATCTGACGTATCATATTCATGTGAGCAAAATAATGATGCAAGTGAGTAATGCCAAACCGATTCCATAATATTATGCTTAGCCTAATATAGCTAACTACGGTATATATTGAACGATGACGTGAAACATAATGAAAATCACTCGTCGTGAGGATCTCCAGATAAGTAGACACAAAACTACTCTTCTTACCGCACGGCCAGTTGAAAGTAATATATGTTGCAGCATTATTGGGTTTAAATCTTTTCCATCATAATTTACTAGCACATGCCAATACTACAGTATATACAGAGTTTTAAGGACTGCTTTATTTTTAAGTGCACATCATCTTCGAATAACAAACCAAGAAAAACGGAACTTAAAATATATAGGCTACTGACATTTATTTATGTCCCGAACACACGAAGACTATCTAGAATGCTAGATAGTTATAACCTATACTACCGAAGCAGTGGTGGCGGAGGGGATATGGTATCCGACTGCTAATCGGGAGGTCCTGGGTTTGATCCCCGGGGCCGGCGACCCTAACCGTGGTTTTCTGTGGTTTCCCACGGTCCCTCCAGGTAATTGCCGGGGTTGTTTCCTAAAATAATAGGCCACAGCCGCTTCCTTCCGTCCCTATCCTATCCCCAAAAGCGAAGTAAAAATGCAAAGAAAGAGTTCCAGTCAAAACAAAACTCCCCCCTAAAGAGCCACCGGCTGATAACGGTCATGATGTTGTTATTCTTCTTCTTCTTCTTCTTCTTCTTCTTCTTCTTCTTCTTCTTCTTCTTCTTCTTCTTCTTATTATTATTATTATTATTATTATTATTATTATAACCTATACTATAAGTGCATTATATGAGCAGGGCAGGCAAATTGCTGCATATCATGTTACCATATCATCTCGAATTGAAAATTCCACCCAGTGTGTTTTTATAAAACCGACATAACCGATATAACTCATCGTCGCCCTTGCTTATACCTACGAGTACATTTTACAATTAATAATAATTAAACTGCGAGAGATGTCTTATTCCTTTCTGCTGCTATTATATATACAGGGTTTTCAATGCATGCAATTGCCACTAAAATTGCTATTATTGTATGTAACTGATCGTCCAGAGAAATAATCAAAAATAGTTAGTAAAAATGCACCGATTGCACCCTGAGTTCTTCCATACTCCCTCAACACCTCCGGTGCCGGTGTATGACCTATCAGTGCAGTATTATCACAGCGGTCAACCCGACACAGAGTTGCCTTTATGTAAAACCAACAACCATAACCTGTCAATATCGATTTCATCCTGCCCATTTCACCCCATCTCCGTCGCCAGGTAAAATTTAACTACCATTACTGAAATGGAAAACAAATAAAATAATACAGTATGTATGGAAGAATGAGTACGGTATTTAAACTGAGTATTAAATATGATAGATTCTCCACCAGAAACTATACACTAGAATTACGGAAGGATCATCTGTCTGACCATCTACAATCCTACAAGCGCCATGCACTGCATTACAACAAAACCGAGGATTAACCACTAACGCTATCAGGTGTAAAATTAGTTTTGAAAACACACAATCCAACACTTTCTGATATAAAATAATGACAAGGAATCGCGAAAAAATGAAGTGTATAGGCCTACCCTTGACAGGAGAATATAGTCACCTTCAGCCAGAATACCCAGTCAGCTCTTAGAGTCACGAAAGGAAAGGGGAACGCTTTATTTTAGCAACTCGTCTTCCGTCCATTCTCTTCGCGACAGGACACAAAAAGGTGGTGCTTGCAAAAACTGCTACTGCAGTCACCAGGCAATAATGAAGCATATAGGCCTATTCATTGCAATTTCTTTTCACTTTTAAGGGTATTCTTACATTTCGGCTACCATCAAATAATTATGATGCCTTGAAGTTATACTTCAAGTAATATAATACTAATGCTGACCAATGAGCATTCTGCGACAAGTTATACCAAATCATTACGAAAACAACATGTAGACTAGCACGCACTCTCAGCCGATATTAATTAGTCACTCTCGGAGTCTGCTACAACTAACACAACTCAATTATTACAGTTAATAGTTTGTGGGGTGTAAAACACTTGCAATCTTTATCATATCAATATTAACATGCCCCGTGAGTGGAGTTTTAATATATTCATTAGTAAATATGAAGCCTCTACAATTTTTATATTGCATTGTACAGTAATATCAGTACTCTTCAATTGTCAGAATTAACTGTTCCAGTACCCAGCCTCATGTGTACTCTTCTGAAAATCTGGATAGCATGGCAACACTGTAACAGTATATTGTACTAATTGGAAAGTGACGATAACTTATCTTAGGGCGGTTGTAGAAATCCAAATTAGCCGTGAAAATCTTCAAATGCGTGAATGTATTCAACGCGTAATACGACATAATCAGAGAATTTCTCCTTGATGTGCTTTCATACAACGCCCTTAATGGTCATGCATATATACATAGCACAGGTGGCACACTCTTTACCAGTATACCGCCGGTTTTGAGGCTGGTGCATTAACCTGGGCGTTGCTAAAGGTGCACATTTCCTCTTTCTATATTTCAAAACGAAAATATACTCATTAATTTCATTAAGGAAATAATCGCATGCGCTAATTTTTGTTTCGCCGCATACTTACAGGGTATTCCAACGGACATGTTAATACATAGCGGATTGCTATTTTTTTTTGTTCTAAACTGCTTATCAAAGACTGCAGTTATACTTTCTTACAGTTACTTCTATAGAAGTTATCAAAAATATTGGCTGCTGGTATTAGGCTGAATTAAAGCATCTGTTCAGACCCTCGATTGCTTTGAGTTTTTGAGTGTAAGACATTTCGAGAAACATGTTAATCACTGGTAGGCTACCTGACGTCAATGACTCATTTTTCGGAGCATATAGGCGCTTCTTCATGAGTCCAATAAACCTACAGGCTTACTCATTCGACCTAACACGTATTAACTGCTAATCTAATTATAGATAATTACTAAAAGAAGTTCCTAAGTAACTTCTCATATTTAAGTATTGAAGTGCATAAAATTATTTCTAACCAATCCGAACAATTCCGTAGAAACACCCCGAATGGTACTTGCAATATCTAAATGAACCTGAGTCTGACAGGAAACCTCTCACCCTGCCTGGAGTGATGCTGTTGTACTGTATATAGGTAAACCCATAGTTACCGCATGTATACTCTACAGTACCACTGGCAGAATAATATTAATTTTGACACTCGTTCTCCGGTATACACAAGTCCATGTGTTCGAAGTATCCGGCCAGGACCTTATTTGTATATCACAGCAAATTTCGCAACAGTGGTTATTTTTGCGTAGCTTTTTGCGCCCCGATCGAGGTGACCAATGTTATTATTCTCAGGTGTGGTCCAATATACTGTACGTAGTATATGCTATGTAATTTGCCTCATCGATCGGAGCGCAAAAAGAACACAAAAATTATCACTTTGTGCGAAATGTGATAAGGACACGGATATTTGAAACACAGTGTATAGACTTGTGAGTGCCACTATACCTTCTACCTACACCATATCACTTCACATGTGCAGTGTATGTGACGCAAGTAGAGTGGCGCGCACAGAATGGAAGAAAGAAAGCGTGGGCCACAACAATGCCTCCCAAACAGTCCTGGCGAATATACTGTAAATCTTGACCGTCGGGCCATGAAACAAAACGATGAGACGGAAAATTTTCAATACATGAGCACCATTGATTTTAAGCTCGAAAGTGGACTCATTTATTGCAGTAGGCCTATACTAATACAGTCATGAAGAGAAAAAATATCCGCAGAGTGGATAGGGGCTGCTAGATGACATTTACACATCGGGATTACAGTCTTTATTATTTAATTCCCAATTTTTCTGACAGTGTCAGAGCAGCAAATTGACTCGACTTTGGACTCGACCATCAGACGTACTCCTGTAGGCTACTATTCTGCATATACCTTAAGCGAAATGTGCGGATCGTCATTCATTCAAGACCTTCACACGTCGATGTTATTGTTTTGCGAACTGTCACATTAGCTGGAATTTCCCCACCTGTAAGATGACCTTATAATACAACAGGGTCACTACGTGTCATAATATTATCAGAAAAGGGCCTCCTCAGAGCCATCTAATGCCCGTGACTAAAAACCCATCCTCCCAACAACACATCCGAGGCCCCATCTCTGAACCACCTTCCTCATCACGATCCGGTTCCAGTCCGATTCGGTTTGAGTTCTGATACAAGTTTGGCCTTCTGGGTCACCTTCTCATGGGGCCTGGGCCGATAACGACCACCCTGTACCCTCCTCCACCCCACACCCCACCTCCTTATTTAACCTAGCCACCCAACCAACCCTGTTTTTTCACAGAGGAATGACGAGAATTTCACTGCGGATGGGGGTCCTAAGGTCTTCCCCAGCAAACAAGTTCCATCGTAAAGCCGACTTGAAGGACCTGTTCTCGTCTTACCTGATCCAGGTATGGTGGGAGTAGGGGGGGAGGGAGCGTTAAACCGGATGGAGAGAGAGAGTTCAGGTGAGATCTAAAAGCGAGGCTTGGAAATATTCCGTTTATAATGATTACATATACCATCTCCTAAATAAACTAAGGTAGGTTTCAGCCGGTACGCACCGCATCGGCTGGCTTGGTCCAGAGTTCAGATCGAGTTTGGACCTTTTCCCAAGGACGCCCCCTGCATACTTTACCAGACGATGTGCGATACGCTCTCAGGATGATCGCCTTACTTGCTCTCCAAACCAGACTCATTCATATCGGTCCACATGTGCGGGAGGACTATGCAGATGTTGACCACTCCTCATTCCTTTCAAATCCGTCTGGTCCAGTTTCTCTTTTGTGGAGAGGCCTTAATACCGACTATACCCGCCGATTTTTTAATCCATTTTCACTTATGCAGCCTAGTTGTTTAGAAATCAGGAGTTTCGCAATGCCATTGGGAAATAAGGTTACGTAGAATTGCAATGGCCTGGCTTTCGACACAATCGAAAACGGTAAACTGCTTACAACATGCAGAAAATGTGCGATCAAATGTGTTTATTTGCTTGTTTTTCGTTTTTAAAATTCGTTGCGTATTTTCCTGATTCACGATAAGAATATATTATGCGTAATCGCAAATATGTCAAAAAGTGGAGAAGCTCGACTTACGTCAGTTTCTTATCGCAAAGTTATGTGACAATCTCCAGAAGGTCGAACTTTGCGCCAGTTTATTTACATTTTTTAATACAAAGGAAGATTAATGTAATGGAAGGAGCTACGATTTATGATGAGCTGAACGACCATCACTTAGATACTATCTTAGATGAGGATTGGGAGGCATGCGAATTTTAGAATTAGCACAGCGCTCGTGAGTTTTATTTTCACATACGCTCATACGTCGGTGAATGTCTGAATATTCGCAAATATAAGTTACACCATTCTCTATTATTTTGTTCGACACTGTATCCTTGTCGCAAGTCAGATGACCCATTACGGCTGCAACTTACATAGGCTGCCATGATTTCATGCTGTCCTTTACATAACTCGTGCCCCGGGGAACACACAAGAATGAGTAAGCTGGTTTGAGGTTTCGTAATGCATCGATAAATATATTGAACCGGAATAGCGACATTCGAATCAAATTCGTACACCGGCATTTAAAAAACATGCTGCCTATATACAGCTACTTCTGCATAATATACCATTGGCATGAGAAATAGCCTACAGTAATATTGTCTGAATAAATATACCGATACCGGTATGTGTAATCAGATTGATGTTCCGATGGTTTCAACCCGTGAGGATATAAACTGCTGCCAATATGTAGTACAAGTAGTTTCAAGGTAAGGATATTTCTAAGATAGCATTAAAAAATGGCACGGTATTTTTTGCTCAAATTTTGCTATTCGCATGCAATATATGCCACTATTTTTACGCCACACTGTCCTTACGTTCTTGAAAAATACTTCTTATTATACCGCCCACGAATGTGAATGAGTAGATTTTTTTTCTTATTTTTTTTTGTTAGAATAGGAAATAAACAACTTCCGAGCTACAACTCCAGCTGGGCCCATCCTGCCCGAGCAGGTGTATTTACGTTAGTCCTGTTTTTACATTTTGGAAGACCCGACGCAGACATGTCGTAATTGAGCGACATACAGCCGCCTCAACCGTGCCAAATGTCGGTACACATCTCCAACCGACTTAGGCCCGGGACGACCTTCTATATGGCAACAGCGGTTCCGACCAGTTCCAAACAAGTTTTTTTAATATTTTTTTTTTCTTTCCGCTAGCATGGAGGGGAGAGGGTGGTGGGTAGTGGTGGAAGTGGGAGGCGCGATTGCCAGGTTTTATATGCTCCTTGTAGATATGTGACCTCGGAACAGCTAACCAACAACGGCCTTGGCGTTGGCTCGAGGTCACTACTGTGGGAATGGAAGAGTATGAGGTGGGGGATGGCTGGAGGTGTACACACACAGGTTCCGGTTCCTGTTACGTAATTATGCCACGACTTCTTTTTCCACCTGTTTATTAATATGCGCTGTTATTCAATGCAATATTGTGTTTTATGGGTTTCCGGGCAGTCCCGAAAATGTGTCCTCACACCTTGGTAATGAAGGTCGACGGAGGTCACGACCGAATTTAAAATAGAATAACAGGGAGTGGAAAGTTTTAGGAGTGAAAAAATAACATTCAAAAAATAACAGCTGCCTTCACAATTGAGGAGTTATAAATTCTGTCCACGTTGCCACAATGTAACACGTATCCAGTCAAACCTGTTATATGGTCAAGGTTTTAGGTACTGTGTCACACCTGAAAGGCCAGGCATACTCTGTAGGCACGAACAAGGATCTATGTAATAAAATGTTTCAGGTTTAAGACGCGAAACATCGCGAGAAGCTGTATTACTGGAAATGTAAAACCAAGCACGGAAATGCGATAAAGTTATTTGATGAATGTGCAGGTAAATAAATGTCCGAAGTCGTACTGAAAAACCAGTTTCAACTCTCCAGCATGCGTTTACAAAACTACTTAGAACGTATATGCGAGAAAAACACACAAACCTGTGTCACTGAATAAAGCATATTCTATTTTTGGTACAGTATTTGACATACCTACAAGTGAGTTTCAACTGATAAGCTGCACAAGACTTCATTTTAGTGATAAAGTAATCTTTACAATGGAACTCAACTGATCGCCTAATTATAGCCTGCCATGTTTATTTTGGAGTTGGAGTCTTAGAGCCTGTTTCGCAATTAATATTCAGTTGATACTCCAGTTGAAAGCTATGCTTCTATACTTGTTGCCAGATTACAATGCAGATGCAATCAACAAGGGGTTATTGACACATTCACACTGGGAGGTGAAGCGGTTACAGTAAAACCGGCTCTGTGTAAATGTATAGAATGTCTAGGCTACATTGTAACCACTCTTTCTCTTCGAGTTTTTTTTAAAGCATTTCTTTCGTCGTGACAACTGACACAAACAACTTCGCAAAAGGTTTCTCTGTGATGTGTGTGTGTGTGTATATGTGTATGTTTCAGTTTTATCAAATAAAAATAGTATGTATCGTAGTATCCAAGATGAACGTAATACATGAGGCTCAATGGTTACGGAAAATATACGACCGCCTTATTTACTGATATCCTGCTGTGCATATACGGTATTTAAAAGCTGGTAACTTGCACACAGTTGGATGTGATATTAGTTTATTCCATACATCTGACTGGAATTGAAATTCTTTCTTATTAACTGACCTGCATACTTGTCAATAACTGCACACTTCCAGGATTTATCGATTATACTTGTCTTATCAGGTAGCACTAAAGTACGTTTGACTCTGTATTTCCGTGCATGGATATTTATATGACATGGTAAAGTGATTCCAGAGTGATTCTGTTTGTTGCTAGATAATCTCCTATAGGCGCACGACAAACTTCCCAAATATATCAAAATCCAAACATCGCCTTTATTTTCCAGCATGGCATTGCCATTCATCTAATCCTACTGCAAGGTGAGTCGGTGACAGTTTCGATAGGCCGCACTCTTGTCACTGCCAAAATGATGTCGGGATTTTGCCATGAACCACCTGAAACGCATTGCAGAGTAAACATGCGAAGGACACAACTTGCCGCAAGCATGCCGCACCACCCGTATACCTCATACACAACGCGACCAAGTTGTAGTGAGAGTAAATTACATATGTTACAGCAGTGGCAATATACGTATGGGTGGTCGTTAAATAAGAATGGTAAGTTGCATAAGCTAGCTAGTTTTTAAAGTAATTACGATAATTATACGTACGGTATGATTACTTTAAAAAATAGCTGTCATCAGTATTCGAGATCTCCTTGCAGCATCTTCCTCCATAACCAACGTGTGTAATGCATATTGCCTGACAAGGAAAAATGTGACTTGGTTTACACCTGCCTGAGAAACATGTTTATTATTATTATTACTCTAGTATAAATGCAAGATGGATAAACACAGTGTTTATCCCATCTTGTATAAATGAAGAAAAAAACCCCAAGCTAGGCTATAGCCACAAAACACCAAGATGCTCAAGTGCTATGAACATACCATTGGGCATATACGATCGTGCATTTCTCGATAATTTAAAATGAATACGCGCAATATTACCCTTATTGTTTTAGCCTCTATGGTACTCATTCGGGCAAGTTGATACTCCACATGACTAGGCGACAAGATGTAAATTTGTCGCGTATAGGTCAATTTCCATTTTTAATCCTACCACTGTGAGCTAGAATATATTTTTAAAGAGTCTGATAAGAAAGGCGGAGGTAAAGGCGGACAGCAGCAGGAAGCCACGACACACACAGCTGTCAGCTTTTGAACACTTCTACATGAACTTGGCCTTTGTGGCAAGCTATATAGAAAGTGGCAAATAAGGGAGTTATTCTTTCAATTTGTGGTTTTCACTCTTCACCGAAGTATTCTACCTTGTCCCAAATTGATTCACCTCGTTCCCAAATAACACATTCAACTTGACCCACCAGTGGGGGGCATGGATAGTGACCTAATTTGTGCAGTGCATAAGCAGCAACATGCTAATGAGCATGCGAGCATTTCCTTCCATTTTAAACGAAAACTCCAGATTGAACGTAGGCTATACACTTTTTTTTAATTAATGCACTGAAAAGCAACATCAGGTAACTTGTCAAATATACCGCCGATGTGGCACGTGAATAGCCATATATGCTCGGCCTACACATGAGATCTAATACTGCAGCATACGTAACATAGGATTTCATCCGTAATCTTCCACCATTTAAGTTCGGACTTCCAGCCATTTAGGTAGACAAAGAAACATGGCAGCTAAATTCACTTCGTTATGCGCTGTTGCTTTCACTGTCTCTTTACCATGCAATTTTCCGCAACAACGCATTATAATATCATGGAATGACATTTCCTGCGGAATCTTACGTTTCCTGCGGTTTCACCCACCAACATATATATCTCAACCTGCGGAATATTTTGCTCCTCCTCAGTGCATTGCTCGAACACGAGCAATTATCTCCCCATACTTCCTCAGTCCGAGGTGAGTGCCGGAGTTTCATCAAACCCCTGCATGGTGCCGCCTCACTAGGCAAAACGGCGCCACGCACTCAAATGTGAGAAAAGGGGCCGGGTTTTGCATTCGACCAAACACGCGTGTGACGCAATTTTTGGAAGGAATAATAGCTGCGGGGTGGACGAGTTTGCCTCAGCCCCCCCTCCTCCTCCTCTCTCTGTTTTTGCCGTTTTGATTCCCTTTTTCCTCCATACCCTCCCCCTCCCCCCTTCCCCTTTCTCCCACCTCGTTTTCGAAGTGCTTGCCAAAAAGGAGGTGGTGGAAGGTGGGGAGGATGGAAAAAATAGTGGGGAGCTAAGGGGTTTGGGTGGGTGGAAGGGAGGGGGGTGGATAATAGCAAGGGTCCGGATGAGTATGTGGATGCAGAGCAGAATAGCGGACCGGCCCCGCTCCTCCTCCTCCTCCTCCTCCTCCTCCACCTCCTCGTCGTCCTCCTCCTCAGGAGCTGCTGCTGCTGCTGCTGCGGCAACCACTACAGCAGAGCAACAGCAGGAGGAGCAGAGTGTGGTGGTGGTGCCAGCAGAGAGTAGTTTTAGGGAGGGATGTGGCAACGCTGCGTGCCGCGAGGAGTCGGAGCAGCGGCGGCGGCGGCGGAGAGGGCGAGGAGTGCAGCAGCAGGAAGCTAAGCGTTGCCGGGGGGTCAGGACCGGTCTGAGCCCGGCGCCAGTCGCAGGCGGGGAAGGGGGGCCGTTGCCATGGCGACGAGGCCCTCCCTGGATCGAAGTGGCGGGGGATTTAGGCCCTGGCTTAGGAGGACGAAGAGGGTCCGCGTCGTCGAGGAGGTGGTGGCCGGCGGCCCATCAGAACCACAACAACAGCACCAACAGTCACTACGGAGGACGTGGTGGAGGACAAGGACGACGAAGAGTGCTGGAGGGGGCCGTCGTCGCGGCCGCCGCCGCAGCAGCTGCTGACCACCGCCTCCTTCAACACTACATGCTGGAGGACCTGGAGGTGTCCAAAGCGACTGTGCTGCCTATGCTGACCCTGACCAGCGGCGGTGCCTCCGCGGCCACTCCGCCCAATTCTGCCGCCTTGGCCGCCGCCGTCGTCAGTAGCGCCAGCAACAGCAGCGCCAGCAGCGGCGGTTGCGGTGGTGGTGGTGGAGGAGGAGGAGGAGGAACCGGAGGACCTGCCGCAGCCGCAGCCGCAGCCGCCGCGGCTGCTGCTGCTGCGGCCGCCGCCGCTGCCGACAGCCTCCTTCGGCGCAAGGCCAACTTCAGCGAAGAGGAGAAATGGATCATCACTGAGGAGTTCGGAAAGGACCGTGGTGTGCTTCTGTCCAAGATGACCAACGCGGCCACCAACCGACGCAAGAAGGAGCTGTGGGAGAAGATTGCCCAGATCCTGAACGCCAGTCGCGTCGGGCCGCAGAGGAGCGCCGAAGACGTCCGGAAGAAGTGGAAGGCCATGGTCTTCGAGGCCCGTCGGGAGTTCCTGGACTACCAGAGGCCACGAGTCGACGGAGTTGCTCCAGCCAGGTGAGCCGCCTCGCACAGACACGCACACGTGACGTCACCCTATTTCCAACCCTGCTCCCGAGTCTTCCCTCGCCTCATTTGCATCGCCATTCATTCCACTTATTCCGCAACAACGGATGGGGGTCCGCCCCTCTTTTCGGGAACAATTTCATACAAACGCTGCGACCATGTCGAGTGTGTGTGCGTGGCAGTTGGGTGCACCCCCCCTCTGCTTATGGCGTTTAACTGCACGAGGACCATTCTTTGCCCATGCCCCCCGCGCGCTTTTCAAACCGCCCGCCATTCATTCCAACATCGCGAAACCCGCAGCTTCCAAAGCAAATCTCAGAGTTTCCCAAAACAATGTTCATGCATGGAAAAGCATTACCCGAACCCAATATCATAACCACAAAATTTGTCATTATCAGTAGCATATTTGGCCTGTCAGCTTGTACCGGTTCGTACTAGATTTCTGCATGTTACTGGTTAGCAATATTATTAGATTTTCAACAAGGTCAACAAAGATTTGCATTGTCAAGGTTGACATGCCAGATGTTTCGTAACATGCAGCAGCACTTCCTTGCCTTGGTGTGCCATATTCATAACTTCAATTTTGGACATGTTTATGTGCCCTCCTGGAACTGACAAATTATGGTACTAAAAACTAGATGGGCAATAATTTAAATGCTGGGGTCTTGGACAACTCCACTTGAACACACTTGTGCAGAGTGTTAAATTATTATGGATGGGTGTCTTGCAGGTGTATCACATGGCAGTTGCAGCTATTTTTCCTCCTAGTCCCTAGTGATTGTACTAGATGACTACCAGGCTGCTGTAGAATTGTGAAGGCTCATTGCATATAAGTATTTTGGCATCATTCCAGTACACATGATGTAAACATCCCAGTGCATTTTGAAAAAAGTTTGCCAAGCAAGATGTCAAAGTGCTTAGCACTGGATAGTGTAGATAATTTTAATTTCACCATTAAGCACATTTTGTATGATAGGGATTTCTATTACAACTACATAGGGGGTTGGAATGTACAATCGTGATAACTATCCACTCTTAGGCACTTGCCCTGTACTATGGAACACATCACCAAGGGCAACAATCCCAGGAGTAATTATATCCAGGTTACTCATTTTAAGGCCATTGATGAAACTACATTGCATATTTTCTGTTGAGGGTACTTAATCCAGCCTCTTTTTCAGATTGACGTCACTGTCACAGCGCATCTTGGACATTTGTGGCACAGATCCAGGCATCTACTCTGTCAATGCAAACTTGGACTCAGTGTATCCAGAAGTGGTAATGAAAGATGACCCAAGTGAAGATGACAGCAGTGACACAGCAGTTGTCATGGATGCCTCAACACGTCCAGAAGTTATGAGCCCTCCTGGTGGAGATGGGATTGACACTCCCATTGCCCTCACTAGGCCTGATGGTAAGGGTTCATCTCTAAGTGAATTCAAGTTTTCTAACATAAATTCTTTTCAGCTGCAGCTTCCCCACGCCCTCCTGGAATGTATCCCTCCTATCGAGACTGGGGACCTGGTCAGTGGCCGTCACGACTGCTATTCAAAGACAACGTGACACCAGTTCCATCTGCATCCCCTGAGGACAGTTTGGCAGTGCTTCACCGGGAAGTGCTTGGGATGGAGATGGAACGGATTGCGCTGGAGAAGGAAAAGCTGGTGCTTGAAAAAGAAAAACTAATCTTGGAGAAGCAAAAGCTGGAGTTGGAGATTGAGGTGCTGAGGCGGAAGCTTCGATGTGGAGATGTGGACATGTGACAAGGGGTTGAAACGGGGAGGTTTCGATAAGCAAAAATAGCAACCATAAGGTGTCATGAAAACTCAGGAATTCCCTTTTTTTTGTTATCTCAAGACTAGTTTGTATGTCGGAAACTTTAGTTCAAACATACTTTTACTCGGGGCCTTCCATAAAGTACTCCAAACTTATTTTTTTAACTTCCTCTCTCATCATTGCAGAATGTATACTCACTTTAAATTAGTGAAATTCACATCGATGTCATGTTCTGCCTTGACTGATGTGTAATTGACCTTTTGATTTCATGATTGTGCAATGCTTAACAAAGTTCTTCCACTTTAAAGGTAGTTCAAATAGCTGCCTCCGTCCACTTGTATGACATTGTCTTAATTCTACATGAACACACACATTAAAGTTCACATTAACTTCTTGAAATCCCCACATAGTACAAAAGAAGCCTTCGTGGAGGGTGGTGGAGATGTGGATAAACCCACACCCTCTTCTATTTAACAATACCACTAAATGATGAGTTGATTCCAGCATGCAAGGTGTCATAGTCCATCACCCCCGCCCACATACTCATGTAAATGTACTTTACAGTTGGCCCCAGGAGGTATGGTATCCATGGAAGGTGCAAGATCTTCCCTACTCAACCCCGCCAAGGTCTCTCCAAGAAGCATTTTGTTAACCTGTTGTAGCAATGAAACCTCCCTAGCTTGGTCGAGAAGTGTAACCGAGTACCTGATTGATTACTAGTTCCATAGTTCATATAAAACAAATTGCAGATCTTATCACTTATATAAGATGGCCAATCTTATGAGTGGTCTATTGAGAGTCTTACTCAAGTTATTTAAGCCACATGCTGCTTAAATATATGATTTAACAACATAATGCTACAGTAGTACCCAGACAAATATTCCTCTTCCACAACACTATCCCCACCAACAACATACTTCGTCACTTTCCTGCCTGAAGGTGACCACAGTCAGAGATGCAATAGACAAACATTTTTTCACTTGCAGTTCCTATCATACCTCAAATAGTAACCAAGTTAGGGGGGTTCCATTTTGCGTTGTTGTGATAACAAGTTATCTCCCCTCTACCCAATCAGCCAGTATGTGGCAATGATGCAAAGCACATTGTATATTTGTGTGTATGTGTGTGTGAGTGTGAGTGTGAGGGAGTGAAGGTGGGGAAGGGAGCACATGAAAAAAAAAACTATTGTAAGGTCAGTGAGGCCAAAGCCACATATTTTTCACTATATGTTATTAATTTTAAATATTTTTGTGTAAGGTCTATGAGTGAAGGTAGAAGTGCAGGGTCAAATCACAGATGGTCATTCTATGTGGTCTTTTCAACAGTTTGTCATGTTATTTGGTAATTTTCGACATGCAAACTCTAAACGTGGAACAAATATACTGTTAATAAAATGACCATCTGTAATTTTAATCATATATCCCTTGCCTTCCTTTACACTCCCAAACACGTAAAATTCTACCTCATGCCTGTAGGCCTAACACTGCCTTAGAGATGGAGCCTCTTGTCTCCATCTCCCCCCCCAATGTTGGAAGAGGAGGGGGGGAATGCGATTAGATAAGCCTCCATTTAAAGGAGGGGATGTGATGGAAGTGCTTCAGGTGACTGGGTACAGTCTTTGCCCTAATAGTTTTAGTCCTGAATTTTACTGTCTTGTATGTGACTTTGAAATGTGACTTTTTTGGATCTGGGATCTTTGAAATGTGAGGGATGGATGAACTTTGTAAGTCTTTTTAAGACGAATTCAGTCCCCCAAAAGGTAGATGGCACTCTCATGGAGGAAACTCCATTATTATCTGAAGAATGTTTCCTTGATAGTTGCAATAATGATGACGTGAATGGTATCACCCATCTTTTGAACCAAGTTCCCTACAGTACAAACCATTGTTCTCTGACAAATTACCCTAGGATGACAATGGCACTATCAGAAAACATCTGCTAGCTGCTGCCAACCCACCACTGGTAATAATACAGTAATCACTTTTAATTGCCAGTTCACGTCACCATGCCTCTTGACCCACCTTCACCTAGTTCACTAAGAAATTAACCTCCAAACACCTCAGGTGTCTCATCTTGTGTTAAGGGATGGGAATAAAGTCGAGAGTCGATGAGAGCATTGCCTTTGACTGCACCTTACACCCGATATATGAGACTGGACTCAATCCAACTCCCCCCAAGTTGACCTTCAACCTTCCCCCTGTCTCACTTTCCCCTCACCACCCCCTGCACCTCATTCTTCTCACTTGTCAGTCCTGGGATGTAGAACAAGGAAGGGAGTGGCTAGAAGCTCTCCTGTGCTCAATCTGTACAGGTAAGAAGCCCACATTGTTGGTGTCAAGGAAACTGTGCAATGTCATACATCATGTATCAAGGTGGAGCAGGTGTGCGTGCCTTCTAGTGTTGCGGAGCGGAGAACCCAGCAAGATAAAAATTGAGGCTTCGATCCCATTACACTTAATTTACAGTTGCAGGAGGGCAACTTTGTAATCTCCAAGGGTTTGGAGTACGTGAAAGTGAAAGCCTTAATGTCGCGATCAGCATAGTCAGTAACTTATTTACGAAGTGCTATTCTTAAAATTTTCCATGACCTCGAATAGGCAACGTCAAAGGTCTCTCAACACACTTTGACCTTAATATTTGGACTTTTGTGTTATCGTTACTAATATGGACCCAGAATTACTATGAATACACTTTTACAAATCAAATATTACAGGTATGTTGTGATAGTTTAGGTACACTGTATGTAGTTACTACTCGTAGGCACTGCACAAAGAACTCAGTAATTCACGGATTTCCTTGTTATTTCGACTGAACGTCATAAGCATCGCAATACATTTTTGAGTGGAAGTCTCAACGTTTTCCAGAAAGTCTCTTGCGTGGGCAGAACAGATAGGAGGGGGGGGGGGGGTACAGTAATCGCACCAAATTAGGAAGCCGGCCTTTATCGATAGTTAATGACACACTGAGTGAGTGATTGGCGCGATGCTAATTTGGCGTTTATAATGACGTGCTAACAATCCTTAACCCGGAGACAAGAGTCAAGTGGTAATGACAATACCGCATATATACCGGTATCCTTCATTATACCTAATCAACATAGTCTATATTTTGTATTTGCTCAAGTTGCTGGATATCTGACGTACACGTGATCTTATTAGGTCGCTTTGCCTATATTAATAAACACTGAAGAAATCCTTCCCGTAGGCCTAGTACCGTATATGAAGAGCTCTTATTACAATTAAACTGATGTGTTGTCAACAATCATGCAAAGTGTTAGTATGCTTGGACATGTAGTGTGATAAGGGTTTTTGCGGATTCATAACATAAATGACTATTCAGTGAAGCAAAAGACAAAATAAACAACAGCGGTTAAAAATTGGCATGCTTTGTGGGGACTGTATGTTACTTCTACCTGGAAATTATAGCTTTTCAGTCCAACAAGATGATTGTACAAATTTAATCCGGTCATAACGAAGCAGCGGGCATGCTGTATAAGTACCCTAAGCCCTAACACGGTAACACCCGATACTGTATGCTTCATTATGTGGTTTTTTTCTCTCCACTTTGATAAAATCACACTTGTTTTATGTCTATCAAGTAATTAAGGTGCAAAATAATTGAAGCCTTTGGCTGTAATAATAACAAAATAACGTGGCCCTTGGCCAATGAACTTGAAGGAGAAGGGTGTAAGTATTGTACAGTACTATATAGGCACTGTACAGGTATTGAATCCACACACCAGACATGCGTTAAATGCCGAAACAAGAAACCTCCTTTGCGCAGATAATTTCTTGACCCTTAAACAATTGTCACGGAGACCCCCAATCCCCATTAAATATTTGACAGGTTCTATACGACCACGTACAACCAAGCGTACGACACTTCGTCACCCACTCGCACCTACTCCTTTTTTCCCCTATGCAAGCCAGACGGCTGACAGGATATTTGCAAGTCTGATGTGCAAACACGGTACTTTGCCAATTACGTGCTGCAATCTGGAGTCTCAAAATACTGTTTATCGCGCCCACTCCAAAAGCAATCAAATTCCAGCGCTTCCTGCATACAGCTTCGGGATTATTCAAGCCTGGAGCTGCTTACTTTAGGAGAGATGATGTACACAACTGTGCATAAATGCCTCATCGCAGTAAACTTCAACGTAACTAAATTAAGCTCAATGTACGTACCAAATAATTTCCTGCAAACCAGCGACATCACATGTGTGAATGACCTCACTGCAACTACTTTCAACCCGGAACACTGTTGAGCTATACTGTATGCTTTATTCAACTGTGCAGTTACCTGAAATTTTGTTTTAAAAAAATTGCCAATTAAGCCAGATATAGGTGAGTCGAGTGCATCGCTCTTTCCTAACAGCCAGTGAAGACTTTTGCAGGCATCACCTCGATCTCGCAGACAAATATACGGATCGCTTATTCAGATTCTGCCCTACTTGCTGACAGATGCAAATAAGCATTGTAATGTCAAGGGTTAGCAGAAACGGTGGCATCATGCATTAGTGATCTCACTCCAATCTGGACGTGATGGGGGCGCCGCGCCGTGACCAGTTCCATCAGTGGGCGGGCTGATTTGACGCCACGATTATGCTGATGAGAAACGAGAGTCCCTTAGCCGGTGCCTTCATTACATTCGGCGACACAACTTGCCAACGAATGACCGGCATCATTCAAGTTCTTAGCATCCACGACTGTCAACTCCAACAGCTCAATTGCCCTTAGACGCCAAGAGGATTTCCTCCCACGGGACACTGCCTGATTGCCTCTGTACTGTTATCCAAAGTATATGAGCCATGAAACAATAGACGTTATTTGAGATATGCATTCCCCTTGCGCGCCCTGGCCGCGATCCAAGTGCAAACGTGCGCCTGCGCACTACCCCGTCCTTCCTTCCTCCACTGCTCTCAGGCCATGCAAACTCCATTACTATTCCGTACGTAATGCTCGTGGGAAGTGAATCCCGGATCTTCTCCTAAGCTTCAATGAATTTGACGACGACGGTTCTGGCCTGAGCGGCATCGTCGGCGGTCTTTTCGAAGCAGGCATGGGCAAGACAGCCAGCAAGATGAAAGGAGGAAGGTTAAGACGCAGTGAGTTGCACATTTGCTTCTGGGACACGAGAAACCCGATATTGTTTAGTGCACATTTGCTGATAATTCGCAAGAACGTGCCAACCTTGGATGAAATCAGCATATTAGTTTTGCAGTCTTTATTGTTCTGAAGTATGGGTAACGCGGCGGCACACTAAGCAGGTGGGCAGGTGGGCAAGTACAGGTCTGACATCATCGTGTTAAATAACTCGGAAGGTGCAGGAATGTCTGCAATATTTACAAAACAAGTTCACGGGTCAAACCATTTGGCGCCAATAATGATAAGGATTATACTGTACAAAACTGATTAAAATATCAGTAATATGCAATAAGGAAAAGTCGCAACGTGCAACATGGCACAGCAGTATAGACTACTCCCTCCGACCTTGATACGAGTAATATGATACTACCTGCTGATATGATATAGTAATTGCTACACTTCAAATACCCCGGAAGATTAGCTTTGAGGCAATTCGGCAACGCGCCGTAGCCTATATGTCGTGCTTGTGCAGCGTAATTGTGTCAACATATGATCCCGCACAGTCAGGTCAATGTATTATTTTCACGTTCGTTAAAACCACAGGCGACAGACTCGTGAATCTGGTACAGAAATCTGCACCAAAAAAACAACAACTGTATAGAGCAGTTTATTCTGAAAGCCGACGGGATACTGCGTAGGCAGATTTCGATAATTTTACCATTTCCACAACTTAAGTAAAAAATACTGAGTACTATTCATATTCTTCCTGGTTTCCTGTGTTTCGACACAATCTTGTTTCCAGCATGCCTTGATTTCTGAACAACGATAGCGATTGGCTGTAATTTTCTCACGAGGAAATACCCGATAGGGCAATGGTTTAAATCCCGACGTCATCGTCATTAGGGCCTCATGGTCACATGCAGTTCAAATTCCTTTTAGCAATGTTCATGGTCAGCAGCGAAAGTGTTTGGCTGTCATGCAGAAGGTCTTCCCCCCGAGAAGTGGTTATTAAATTCGCGCAAGACCGGTATTCTTTTGTTTCAAATGCAGAATATCATCCTCGGTATAGAGGTTGTCGAAAGGTGTTCATACTGACAATGAGTGTCAGTACCGGTGAGTACAATGTGAGCAGGTGTGGTAAACAACCAGTTGGCATTAAGTCAACACTAGTATGACTGCTGATGCGCAATTCCTCAGAAGAATAACAGAAATTAAATTGAATTAAAATGGACTGTAATTCGCATCCCATGCTGCACATATACCATATTCATTAATATATCGCTGAAACTTTTTCCATGTGAATTATAGGATGGAATATAGTGATAAAATTGTTAAGTGCATTACACATCAGTACTGTATATCACATGCTGTATATTTAGTAAAGTATATTGATCCCACCAGTGCAGTGCTACGTAAGATATTTTTTGTAATCACAATCCCCACCCCTCGCGTCATATCCAATCATATGATTTCCTGGGAGCAGCTAGTGACGGTGAACGAACATATTTCGTAGTATTTGACCAATAGAAGCAGTTTCTGCACACAAGCCACCTGCATGTGCAACTTCTGGTGCCAGGCAATTCGTACTCTACAGTTGAACAGTCGCATCCACACCGGCGATTACGAACAGAACGAGTCTGTCTATTCTCGCACATTCGCACATCGCACTGAAGAGTTATCCGTATATACAGGTTCCAACCAGTCCGTAAGTCTTACAAATTCCATTCGCAGTTGCTCCAGCGAGACACTATTCATGCCGGTACGAAATATGCAGAATATTAACTCAGCTGCCTATAGCCCCCCTCCTCTTAATAATAATCCAACATAATTATTATCAGCAGTGTATAGCCTGGACATACAGTATATGCCTACTTATTACTACACTTAATCCAGATCTCTTGCTGCTTAATTCTGTAAAACCGTAAAAGCCGTCATAACCCTTCCCGACATATCCTTCAGCACCCAAGTTCCCCGGAAATGTGCCTAAAAGTGGAGGTTCTAAAATCCATATGTCTTACCGTGTCTTATGTATACTTATATACGACATAGGGTAACCCTCTCCGGAAATGACCGAGTGCGGTATATACCTATAGAACCTCCACTTTCAGGCACATTTTCGGAGAGCGTTACCCTGTGTCGTACATCAGTACGTAAGACATTCCGAGCCGGTTAAACATCAATGACGCCATGCCCATTGTCAACACTTTAATAAAACTGATCTTGCATAAAATGGACACAGTCATCGTGACCGTACGTACACATGACGCAATTATTGTCATTTGGTTTGGTTTAATTTTTTCTGCCATATACATTAGAGTGATTAGACAATGCGGAATTACATTCTCACGAATTAGTTCATCCTTCTCGATTATTACGCTGATTTCTTCACGCTTGGTGTCCCATATTTCTGAATATCATATATGGATTGACAATTTACCTCACAAAAAAGTGAATATTCATTAAACTTTCCGCAGTTTTTGCATGTTATTTTATTACAACTTTTGAGCCTACGTCACGCTTAGTCGAACTCCAATGTCATGGTCCATCACTCTGGCGTCAACCCCCACCTCATCTCCTACCAGGCAGTACAATGTGGACCACTCCTTTACTGGCAATCATAAGGTGATGTGGATGATCCACTTATACTACCAATTGACTAGGAGACAGGAAGGAGTAGGCAGCTGCCACTCGTGCTCCGGTATCAAATAGGCGGCCTATTACAAGACCCTATTCCTTCTGCCAAATCTGATAAGGGCAATGACGGGCGTGTCACCTGGAACTGGCCCATTATTCGAGCAGATGAGCTCCAGGGTGTCATAACTCTGATGGAGCCGGATTGGCAACGTGTCTCTAGCTGTCGAGGCGGTCCTCGACGGCCTTCCTGCGGGCCAGGCACCTGCACCAATCCGGTTTCCGGAGGGCCGGGCAGACCAGGTCCCGGCATCTTCTACCAGATTCTCCTCGGTTATTCCTACACAGCCTGTGGTTCTGGCTTCTCTCACCGGAACACTCTCCCTGCTGCCCACAGGCCTCAGCTCCAGCCTTCACCTGTGGTCCATCTGGCCGTTCCGCTCCAAGATGCATCCGGACAACCCTCGGGCTCCCCCGCACTTGGACATCGCCCCCTGGCTGCAGAACCTGGACCTGGACCAGTACCAGTCCATCTTCAGCCAGTTCTCCGGAGTCGAAGACATCTTGAGCATGACCGAAACCCAGCTAAAAGACATCGGGGTCAAAAACTCTGCTCACAGGGCCAGGATGGCATCCAGCCTCGTGCGTCTTAGGCACAAGTATGAAAAAGGTTAGCCCCATCGCCAGACCCTTTCTTGTAAAACTATGACTAATACCGGTTTTTTTTAATACGGCCACCGCCCGACAGCTGGTTTGAAGAGCGGCAGAGGGAACCAGAGACATAGCGTTGCTGTTGATGCTGAGAAGCTCAAGGAGGAGATCCGACAAGGAAAGTGAGTATATCACTCCCCAGTAGGTGTTATCGGATATTGCCGTACATCAGATTTAAGGCAGGCGGGGTCCCCCCCTGGCTTTTGGATTCCGTTTATGGTGTTAGGGGGCTTTATGGCTGCCCGTAAAAGATCGTTACGCGGCTCGAGGATTGCAGCTCTTTCATCCGAATTACCGTAACATGTTCGCTTAATGCTCCCGATCTAAATCTCGTATTCCGGACTGCAATTCCCCTCCTCGTTTGTGAATGCAAAATTAAAGTGATTAATTCCGCACAGCGTCCACACTGACCGAGAAGCTAAACAGCAAAGCACGCTCCTGTGGCACTGCTAATGAGAAAATAACAGAACAAAATACACCCTCCAAACCCCACAATGTAATTCTGCAGTGATAAATAAATATATCCTACACATATAGCCGCGCATTCAAATCAGTACTGAAACAATAGCACCAGGCTTTAAGACCCTAATACTCAACATTAAACTGTTAACGTCGTTACGATTTGTTGCCAAGGACCATTTTATAACTAAATGGATCCAACCCCCATAAATGAGAGATATTACGCTCCAAGTACCACCAGTCTGTCCCCTCGTTTACCAACCGGCGCCCTTTCTGCCTGTAAATATTGACAATTGAGATGAGCCGGCTATGCCAGCAAATATGTGCTCTGCGGAAAAAAAGGCGGCTAGGCAGGTACCTTGGGGGGCCCTACCCAAGTCCAAAACATTTGCACGTCTACCTAACAAATTGTGAAGCTGCACGACAGCAATCCCCTACCCCCACCTTTTTTTTATATCATTCTGGCTGTCCTGCAATACCAAGCGTGGGACGCTAAGATGAAGCTGCGTGACCACCGATGCGATGTTAAAAAAGATGAGAGGCGGAGAATGGGCGATGTTGCCACTTTCCCACAATAACCACCTACCAGGTGGCAATTTCACCGGTTTTTTCACCATCCGAAAAGGGCCACATGTATCGCATGGGTTGGGCGTGGGTGTGACACATTGCGCCTGCGCTTCCCCAGTGTCTGGATCGATCTGAGTCCGATCAATGTCGAGAGAAGTGAGCGACCCCGCGGGGCTCTCTGGAGTTACCGGCTGGAGCTGGAGAAGAACCACCGATCCTCCAGTAACACACAGTCTTCCAAACACTAAACCGCACAATGGACCTGAAACCAGTGAGTTTGTGCATGGCGGTCAATGTGCACGAGTCGGTAGTATCACAGGGGAAGATCAGAAAAGAAACCCCACCCTTATTGTGCATGCTAATTAAGGTGCCCTGTGGTGGTAGGTGTACGAACCCTGTTGCTGCCCCAGATTATCTCAGCTTCAAAATATGCCTGCACACTCATTATGATAATTTTAGGATAGCCTACTCATGCATGCATTTCCATTCCGATGGGTGTTCCAAAGGGTGGCTAAGAATATGGGGTTATTCCACTGCTTTTTGTTTATATATTTTTAAAAGTCTGCCTGTATGCAGGGTCGTGTTCTCAGCCCTGGCTGACTGTGGTGGGGCATTCCCCTGCCACATTTGGGCCGGATGTGAGCTGTTTTCCCTTCGAAGGTCCCCCCTCCCCCCCTTTCCAGCCCCCCTTCCACTAAAACTCCACCCCAGGCCACCCTCGCCGGCACCCATCCTGTGACGTCACAAAAATCTGCATAATCGGGTGAAGCGATGGATACGACACATTCCTATCTTATTGTCTCCGCCTTTTATTGCACATGGTCTGCGAGGTCAATGTAATCTGGCAGGCCATTAATTGTTTTAGGAACATCGCACATAACAAACGTATAATTTTCCAGGTCTTGGAATGTGCAAAAACCGTGGTGTATTATTGTATGAACTCTGTAAAGCAAACCAACAAATACAGCACATGAATTATAAGCAAGTGACTGTATTTTCATCAGTCACGAAACATGAATTTGCGCAAGATGCGTCATTATTTTGTATAAACTTCTAAGTACGTGTATTATGTCAGTCAGTAGCCCTATGTTTTAATTGGTATCTACAATTAACCCCTTGACCGTGGTAGCCTTTCAGTGACCAAGGTCAGATTCCCTTTGATACAATCTCGTCATTGGTGGGTCAGTTGCAAGGGTATATAATGGACAATTTACCCATGCCTTGTTACAGAGTTGCATTATCGCAGCAATTATAATCGCTTGAGAGCCTGGCTTCTAAATGTGAAATAATAGCATGCCTTCACGACTTGTCAAATTTCCCCAGATTTTATGACGTCAAGAGAGTGACTAATCTCCAGTAGGATCAATATGACTGCACTTTATTTGCTATTTTTTCTATTGCCACAGATGTGATATCAGTCGATAAAAAAACGATGGGCCTTTTGAAAAGGGTGGGGCTATATCTGATGACCGAAAATGTGAGCCCGTTTTTAAGGAACAAAAAATGCATAATTACTTTTCAAGGGCATCACGGAGTGAATTCAGCTGTAATTGTCTGCGCTCATTGTTATGTAGAGTTTGTTGGAGGTCTGATGCCCTTTGAAAGTTCCAGTATGGAGAAACCTGACCGAGAAAGTCCCCAATTAATTATTGTGGATTTTTTAAACTATCCGAATAGTCCCCCAAAAAATGGATCATTCACAGCAACTAAGCCGCGATCAGTCCATTTCGTAACTAATATTTCCTTCTCTGGTAAATTGGCGAAAACACTTTCTAAGCTGTGTGAGGCAGTTCTATGCACAATAATCGACCTTGATAACAAATGGAGAAATACGACCATCTATTTGCGAACTTCCTGCACTGGCGTTTTCCCTTGAAGCCATTCGCTAAGAAATATTTATCACCACATGCCACGCACGCATTGTACTCTACTGTTCAAAGTGCAAGCTGCAGATATTTTTGCTGCCAGCCAGATCTCACTTTTGCCGTACAAGTGATAATTTCTTCTGCCCTTAATGGCCTCCCCAGAACGATGCACGTGCGAATACGCTAGAGGCAACGGTCGACATCCATCCGACAAAAAACTAGAAGACCCGGTTTCTAAAAACAAGGCCACATTCAGGTTCCAAAGCGAGATAGAATGTAATTATACGTCGAGAATTAGAATCCTCAGACCATTTTTGATGAACCTCTTGGCGCAATGTATAATACCAGAGTGAAATTGATCGCTACACAATATTGCACGCTTCAGAAAACCACTTTATGAGACCTGTATTACTGTAGAAGTGAGCTACCACACGGCCTCTTCCCAGCTTATCCTATAGATATTTTCATACTTGTCAGTGATTTATGGAAGCCCTCCAATATTTCCCACACCTTCGCCCTATAGGAGATTATGGTCCATTCCCCTCTTCCGTCGGAGAAATATCGACTTTTCTTATAAGAAACGTAATGCTATTGGTTTTTTTCTTTCTTCCGGCAGTGCCAAATTCTTTGATGTGAACGAAGTCCAGCAGCAGAGTCGCAGCCTAGGTGATCTCACGATGGTAATAATTATCAGAATAATGAGCCATGTACTGGCTGGAAAAATCTGAATTATTGAAACAATTTCCAAAAATATTTCATAAGTTTACAATCCAAGTTGACGGAGAATTTTGTTTTCATAAAAGTGAAGACGTGGTTTACTCCAACTATATTTTTTCTAGGAGGCAAATGGAATGGATCCAGTAACTTTGGGAATGGATACCCAGCAACTTAAACGTGCATTGGAATGGGAGTTGGCTCAAGACAGCAGGGAACTTCGTTCCCATGCCTGGTACCATGGTGCTGTTCCTCGGCAGAGGGCAGAGGAAGTCCTTGCTCAAGACGGAGACTTCCTGGTGCGTGACTGCCTGTCTCAACCCGGCGACTATGTGCTCACTTGCCGTTGGAAAGGACAGAACCTTCACTTCGTCATTAGCAAGGTAAAACCAATTTGCCTACTCACAAGTCAGTAGCAGGTAGTAGCTACCTGTCAAGAAATTTCGGCCAACCGTATCCTGACAGCTACGCAACCATCAGTACCGGGTGGCACTCTATGTGTATTTTCTCTTTTTTCGTAAGGTTACTTCACCTTGGAAGTGATGATGGTTGCTTAGCACTCAGGCATTTGGCACAGGGCAAAATTATTAATCACCTATATCAACATCTGACAGATTGTGGTTCAGCCTGACACTGTATACGAGCGTGTCCAGTATCGCTTTGAGGACGACGCCTTTGACGCAGTCCCAGATCTCATCACCTATTACGTGGGCAGTGGCAAGCCAGTGTCCGCAGCATCTGGAGCAAGAATCCACACCCCAAGGAACCGGGTCTTTCCTCTTTCATTCTACGCTGCCAAATACGGACTTCCACCTCCCAGACTACCCCCAACAGCTGCTGCAGCTGTCGCTGCTGCCATTCCTCAAGGCGGACGTGGAAGTCCTCTAGCTGGTAAGGGACATGGTCACCAAACTAATTCTCTTCAGATATACCTACACCTATAATATTATGAACTCCACTGTGATGAATGCCGAATATTATTGAATTACCAATTATTACCAGGCACCATGGGCACTGGGCCTCGTCACTCGCCATACAACTCCTACCGCAGCCCACTTCCTTCGCCGCCATGTGGCAAGCGAGGGTCAGACTGCCCCCCGCCGCGGCTGCCTGCCAAAACCCGCAGCCAGTCTCTCACTCCAGCGGTGCCGCCGCATGACCTGCAGGCAAACACGTCAGGGAGGAGCAACAGTGCAGATGGTCCTGTCTCTCCTAACAGCAGTCCAAGTGCAGTGCCAACCATGGACACATCTGCAGTCCCTAGGTCCCCTCACGACATCGCTAAGTACTCCACGCATTCCCTGCCCCGAACAGGGATGTCCAAACTAACCCCTTCTCAAGGAAGAATGGTGCGTGTCACCAGCGATCCAACATTGTCTCCTTGTCCTGGGAGGAAGAGGTTGGAAGCAGCTGGAGCAGAGGAAGAGGTTGGTAAAAGAACTGCGTTCTTCCTATGAGGTCAAACCAAGGGACTACTCACTCACCAGCATATCAGTGTCCCTGTACAGTACTGTACACACATATTCCAATTTGTTCCAGTTTGGATTAAACCCTTGCTGCCTTTGTTGTCACTTGCTTCGAAATTGCAACTCTGGTGACGTAAGTCTGAACTTTAAATGTACCGTATTTACAAGACACATTCTACTAGGTAATCTTGTGCCTACAGCTTGCAATGTACTGTAGGCCTACACTAGCACACAAGAGTGAGTGTCCCCTCGGATCAAACTTACGCCAGTTGTGAATTCTCAGAACTCTACGAGAAATAATAATTATTGGGCAGGGCAATGACGTCCGGAGTATTTTCAAATCCACTTACATAACCACATGAATCAGTTAGTCAGTTAGTATGTCGAACTGTCGATCATGTTGTAAAGCAGAAAAACAATGAAGATGACACAGATGAATTTTGATAGGTAATACGGATGCATCAGTTACAGTAACTTTGTCACGACATATATCAAGAGTGTGTCTAAAGGTTCATTTTGCTCTGATTAATGAATATTGTACATTTTAACCTGTCATGCAAAAAGCAAATTCCGCATTTTTTTGTATTTGAGGATCTCATTTGTGAAAATTTGTGATTGATCAGTAGTCCCATATTGGTAATGCCATGTATTATCTACACTTGATGTTGCAGTACAAGAGCGGTTCAAACTCTTTTCAAGATTGTATTTTATTTGATGCTGGAAGGACATGTCCTACAGTGGTAATTGCAAGTTTGCATTAGGCCTAATCTAAAATTTTACTAAAATATTCAAATATTCTATACGACATCCATTGTCCATTGTCATTTACAGCCATATGTGACTCATTACATTGCACAATGTCAGCTATTTAATACTTTTAATAATGTTTCTTCCCAGGAAACTCCATCTGGTGAAGACACACCAGACAATCCTCCACCTAAGCCAAGCAGGGTGGCCAAAAACTCAGACGCACCAGCGGCAGCCCGACCAAACCAGCAACTCTCAGGAGGCAGTGACTCAGGAAATGGGTCTGGAGATTCAGTCCAGAGTGGTGCAGCTGGAGAAGGAGGAGGAAGTGGTGGCAGCGGGGGAAGCGGGGGAGGAGGAGGAGGATCTGCCCCAGCACCTGCAGTGGGGGTCGGAGTGGTGCTGAAGAAGCCTCACCCTGCACTGAGAGCTGTGGCAGCAGCTGCAGGCGGGGTGGGAGGCAGGTGGGGCACCCTGGAGTATGACTCTGCAGCCGAAGACATGCCTGCCATGCTCATCTTGCCAAACCTCGACCCGCAGTCATCATTTGATCTCGAGAATTTTCAGACTTTGCTGTTGCCTCCATTGGAGAACAAGCCACTGGATGCTACTGCTCTACAGGGAATCAAGGTATCCTCTTCGCCAACCCACAACCACCTTAATTAATGATTTGCATGTTACGACCAATTAAATTGTCCTGAGCCAATGTGGCCTGAAGTTCACATTTCCAAATAATACAGTATGGTACATAACACATGTGACTCTTACACAGCTGATCCTGGCTGACACGGCGTCTCGGGTGCTGGCTTGCCACCTTACCAAAGCAGATCTGGACCTGCTCAAGAGCACCGGCGAAAGTGACTTTGGACTAGGTGTTACCTCAGGAATCGAGTTCTGCACACTACCTCATGGGCACCAACTACGCCTTGATCTTATTGAGAGGTAAGGGTATAAAATAATGTAACAAACTGTGCATATCGACATCATGAGTTACATGGTGTATGTGAAACTTGCTGCTCAGTGTAATAAAGTGAGAGGATTATTGCACGGGATAGGGAAGATGTCATGATATACTGTATATTATGTAGTCTCATCCAGTTATAATAAGGATTACATGTCAACAAAATCAGCTTAAATCTGCCCTAGTTCTAGAGCGACTTGAATAAAACAAAATAATTATTCTTCTAAGGACTGAGTGCCTCAAACTGCTGGTAGCTGTCACAATTCTGACCTGCCCCAACGAGAATGAGAGGGCCGAGTTACTGCACAAATGGATCCAAGTGGCCATTGACACCAAGACTGCTTTGGGAAACCTCTACGGGTTCTGTGGGCTTATGCTGGGGCTCTGCTTGCCTCAGGTAAGACAGTTGCTATCATACACGTTACGGGTGTGCTACAAATAACCTACCTGCACAATGGTTCAGTCAATTTGTCTCTCATTCCTAACTTCTACTAAGTGAATTCTAAATCCCTTCTCCCAAGAAGTGGTCCAAGAACATTTGCCCAAGAACGAGTCAAAACTCACGACTGATCCTCCGTCTGTCCGGCCATCTCCTCCTCCTCTTCCTCCCCCGTTGTCGTGTCCTAGTGTCCAGCATGCGTCCACCTGCGCTTCCGCTTCCTACTCCTGCCACGATTCGGACGGTCATTCGGGCCGTCACTATAAAGCACACTATAATCACCATACCCCGTCACCGTCACGGCGTCACCTTTACGCTTTACCGCTCGTCGATCATGCTGTACAGCGGTTACCGCTGTACAGCATGATCGACATGAACAAGGTGCACGTGCAACAAGTTCGAACAACTGCGGGGGATGGTGCGAAGAGCATGTAGATGAGGGGAGGTTGGGCCCTTCCAGCCGCCATTTTTGGTCCGGCTGACCAGAGATTCACGCGGGCATTTTGCCGTGGCCACATGTGCAGTGTGCACAGTACAGTGCGATAATTATGTATACTCCGTTGCGTACTTCCCTTTCTTTTTGCTAGACCGTATGCTGTCATATGAGCATAAAAGGGGTCGTCAATTTGCTTGACTTGTTTTATGGCTCAAGCTCGCTATATGTGCCACAATGAATGTGGACCTACCTTAAAATTATGATTGCGCGCGTTAAAAAGATTATAATGCTTATTTCACGAGTTCTTTGTTCTGCGATGCTCAGGATGCTGCGACGCGTGATGGAAAAATGCCCAACTGAGTTTAAAAAATTTACAGAGTCGTTTAAAAAAACGTCATGCTATTTATTGAGCAAAGAGGCAGAACTTACATGTGGTTACATTAGAGAACCTACTTCAGGCATATACTGCTATACATAGTGTATGGCAACTTATAAACCTACAATAATTACTTGTGGTTATGTTCGGGTGGCCACTTGTTAACCACGTAAATATTAGACCTATGCTTTCCTATCAAGAAAATCCATAACACTACAGAGTATATTTTAATAGCAGGTTGTCTTTACTGTGCTTCTCAGACATCAAAATGTCTCTGAATATGTTTCACGTCGTGTTGCACTGCAGCCGTATTCACTATGTACGATTTACCAAGGCTATAATCATCTAAGTACATCGTGGCCACCCGAACTCGGACTGCGGAATGAACTTACGTAAATTCAAAGTCAATGCGACCTCATGACGTGCATGAAAGCATCCATGTTATGACACGACCAATAGGTACTATCACTATTTTTTCCATTTGTATCTCACCTGCAGGTTCAACGCCTGTCATCAACATGGCATGTCTTACGACAGCGCTACACTGAGAGCGCCTACAACTTCGAAGCCAAGCTGCGTCCAACCATGAAGGCCATGAGAGATGGCACAGACCCTCAAGCACCAAACACCACCATTCCTCACCTCCTACCCTTCCTCCTGCTCATAGAAAAATCTCTGGACCTGGCCAGAGCTGGAGGCATCGGGATGGGCATCGCCGGTGCTGCCCCGGGGCGCAACGGCACCGGAGCCACGTCCTCCCTCTGCCCCTGGGACCACCCTTCCACCGACTTTGGCCTCCAGCTGCTTCTGACCCACCTGGAGCATGCGAGAAGGTTCAGTCAGCACCTGTCGTTGTACCGTCGCAATGCAGAGATTGCCCTGGAGGGAGTGCAAGTAGATGATCTCGCCCTGGACACGTTCCGGTCAGAGTTCCAGCTAAAGTTCCTGTGGGGCAGTCGAGGGGCCAAGGTGACCCCTGAAGAGAGGCACGGCAAGTTCGAGCAGCTCCTGGGGCTCATGTCAGAGAGATGCGAACCCGACGCTGCCTAAATAAGGCACCGTACTTTAACAAACTATTGTATTTGCGCGTCGTTGTGTCACCAACCCCAATATCTAGTCAGTGTTCCCCTAAGAAAGGCTGTCCATAATCCATGCAGTCATGTGGTCATCATCAGTATTTTATTGAGAACAAGTCACGTCTATCCTCTGCCCTTCCCAACACCGACACGTCCCAGTGAAGGACCTAACGCAACCCACACAGTATATATGGATTATGGACTGCCTTCAAGGCTGTTGTGTGTACAGTGTACAAAAATTGTTTATGGACCTGAGATGTATGGACTGACCAAGCAACCGGTGAGAGGCAACGAATCCCACTTCCACCCGGTTTTTTCATGTCTTTTTTGTATTATTTACAACACAAGTGAATAAATATGATACAGTGTGAATGGGCCGTCATGCCTGCACGCCGATCCGAGGATGGGTTTTGGGGGGAATGGAGGTCGCCGAGGGAGGAATCACTTTAGTCTAGAATTGCATCAACACCATGAACCACTCCGTTGTCCGCAGGGAAGTCGATGCTAATGACGTTGGCAGCCCCGACTTTCATCAAACCTGAAAAGGATGTAAAGGTAATGGTAAGACACGATCCAAGAAGTCCGAACAAAGCGGGTAATTATGAGGCCTATCCTGGAATTACTGCAACACGCACGACTGGGTTCCGAAGGCTTTCGAGTGGGTGGGTGGTAATTCGTCTTTTACAATGTGCGTGGATGAAGGCCACCGGAGCCAGTCGGTAGGTGGTGCAATTTATCATTTTACCATGTAGGATGGACCATTGTCAAGTTCAACCTGATTGTCCCTACCATTCTTTCGGTAGATTCCCAGAGACTTTCCAGTCATGGAGTTGACCCGTTGCGACCCGTCAATTGCTGTGCTGTACCAGCTTCTGTTGACAACGTGATCCAATACGAAATCTCGCGCTTTCCTTTCGTCCCTCAGCATTGACCTGAAGGCTCTTGCACCGAGGGCGTCATCCAGTGCTTTGTTGGTAGGTGCAAAGACGGTGTAGGAACCCTCTGTGGAGAACAACAATACACGAGTTACAACATAGCCAGTACATGAGCGTGCTGATAACTCACCATCCATGGATGAGAGCTTTGGTTCAAGTCCTCCGGCTTGGATGAGCCGAATGAATTTGTCAAATCTCAAGTCTGCGTCTGATCTGAGGGTCCCAACGACGTGTCCAACCGGAAGCGGAAACAAAACCCTGTCCACGATGTGCACGATCCCGTTCCTGGCTCGTATGTCCCTCTTGACCAGCCTGGCACCGTTGACCGTCAGCAGACGGCCGTCTTCTTCACTCAGGTTGTCGTAGGAGTTGACCCTGAGCCTGGTCCCTGCCAAGCTCTCTCCCGTCATGTCGTCTTCGAGTTCTTTGCTGGGGGCTACACCTGACATCAGGTGATGGCCCAGCAACTGCCCGAAACATTACAACGTTCAAAGAACCCATACAGAACCTACGCCCAGTGTAGCTATACGTACCGTACGTAAAACGTCTGGATTCTGCTCAAACCTTTGGAGGGCTGCTTCGACGCTGCCCATGCCTTTCATCAGGGTGAGGAGAGCTTCGTTGCTCGGGGCGAAGACGGTGAAGTAGGCGTCGTTGGCCAGTTGGTCGTTCTGCGCGGTGTAGGTCAGCAGGTCGACCATGACGGTGAGTCCTTCCCGTTCCAGTTCCTCCATGACGGTGCCCCTGCGACGCGCTATCCTCTTCGGGGTTCCCCTTACCTGGGGAATAGAAGATGGTTCCTTGGCAGGCGCCGGTCCCAATATTTTCTCGTTGGTGGCTTGACTCCTGGCTTTTACCTCCTGGGCCGTCGGTGGCGTCGGTGGGAGGGAGACGATGGGAGGTGGGGTTGGGGGAGGTGGCGGGGGCGGACGAGGTGGGGAGGGGAGGGCTGGCTGGGGCGTCGTCGCTGCCCGGAAGAGTGGCTCTCGAGGAAGGGTCACCGCCGGGGCCTGGGGCGTCGCCACGGTCTGAGGGGCACTGGAGATGTAGTAGATGGGAGACGCTTCGGTGACCGCTGGGGAAGGAGACACTCGAACCAGCTGCTGCTGAGGAACCTCAACCCGGGTGTGGTGCTGAGGGGCATAGCGGGACAGTTGAACTTTGACTGGCTGGGGCTGGGCCACTGATGCTTGGGGCTGAGGCTGCTGGATGACTTGAACCACGGGCTGTTGCGCCAGCTGCTGGTGGTCAACCACCGTCAGTGTTTGCTGGTAAGGGTTCTGGAGGTACACTACTCCTGCTGGCTGCGGTTGATGCTGCGGTTGATGCTGCGGTGGAGCGGGTGCTGCTGCCACACGAATGTGGTGTTCTTGGCGCTGTACGGGTATGGCATAGGTTACTACTTCTTCTTCCTTTGGGTTGGGCGTCGACGCTACAAATTGTGGCTGAGGCGAGAATTTTGGCGGAGGTAATGGCGATGTAGATTGTACTCTTACTGTCGTTGGAGATGGTGCTGGTGTCTTCGATGGTGCTGGTGCTGTTGGACTTGGCGAAACAAATTGTACTGGTTGAGGTTGTCGGAAAAGTTGATGGGCCTGCTGCTGCAACAGGAACTGCGGTATCTGCTGCTGGGCTTGGATGGGTTCTGGTTGCTGAGGTACGAACTGGACGTACTGATTGCGTATGACTGCACCTTCTGGTCCCGTCGTCAGGAACTGCTGACGAACTGGTGGAGGGTCCACGGTGATGACGTTCTGTGCTGGCGCGGAAGGAAGGACTCGTATGGACTGGGGTTGTGCTGGAGGAGGTGAGGGAACAAAGTCTAGGATTTGATGCTGTGGTTGGTGTTGAGGTTGCAACTGCGAGTGCTGTACAGGCTGTGGCTGCTGCACTTGCACGTGCTGAACCTGAGGCTGTTGCACTCGCTGAGGCTCATGTTGAATGTGATATTGTAAGTGCTGTGGAACCTCTGCTGGCTGAACCACATGTTGTGCAACTTGCTGCTGAATGACCCTTTGTGGCACCTGCTGGACGATACGTTGCGTCGGTTGCTGAACATGTTGCTGAGGCGCCTGATGTTGTACTATGCGCGGTTGTGTTTGTTGCACCACACGTTGCTGGGGTTGTATACGTTGATGGATGACATGCTGCTGTGGCTGCTGCAGGACAACTCGCTGATGCTGCTGTTGTGCAACACGCTGAGGCTGATGCACTCTCTGGGGATCATGAAACGGCTCGTGTTCCGTGATGATATGCTGTGCTTGGTGAACTGGGACGTGCTGTATGAGCGTCTGCTCATTGACAAACCGTTGTGGTGGTTGTGGTGGTTGTGGTATTGGCACAAATTGTGTCTCTGGAGCATGGATCGAAGCAGGATTCTGTAGAGGCACCCTGCCGGTGGGGTCAGCCCCCAGTCGAATAGGCGGCAGTCGGACCTGTTCTACGGTCCCATCTGGGTGCGGGTACTCCAAAGGCCGGGCTGTCGGCTGCCCCAGAATTCGTATCAAGTCATCGATCCCCAAGGGCGCTTTGGAGGATGTTTCCTGGCGCTTCTGTGGAGCAGATATCCTCTGCGGCCGTGGATCCTGCTGCTGCTGCTGCTGCTGCTGCTGTTGTTGTTGTTGCTGCTGCTGCTGCTGTTGAGGCTGCTTGACCTCTTCACCAGGTATTCTTCTGGTTTGGGGCACTGTTCGTCCCGGCCGGGCATCATCGGCAGCATTGAGATTCCATAAAGGAACCGCCTCTGCGCCCCCGGCCCCATGGTGCTGAGGGTTGTGGTGGTGTGTCCAAATCACAGTTGGCCCCTGTTTGGGTGTGGTAGAAACGAATATTAAAGGGCGTGAAATATCACGACCGGTAAGTTCACGCGGATAGAGAAAAAAAGAAGTGTCCAAATGACACATCCCCAAGGACGCGCCTTTCCCTACCAAAAGATTGCCGTGGTTGCTGCGAGGGCGTGTCCATCCCCAGGGAACAAGGAAATATGCTCTTTGATCCTTTCACTCTTCGACAAGGCCAACAATGCTACCCACCTAAACTCTTTTTTATGAATACCTTTTATCCTATATCTAGCCTACAACTTGAATGAGAAAGTAGTCCTGGACCAGTCTGGGAGACAACTTCGGAATTTTAACCCTAGAGCACCAGAATTGCAAGTACGGAATTGAGAGTGACCTTGCTAAATTATTACCTCGTATGCTGTATGCATCTTAAATACCAGCAATCTTGATTGCCGTAAAGGACGTAAAGAACAACATTTCAGAGTAACTTGTGTCATCAATTCCCAAAATCTGACGTCGCATTGCAATTGCAAAATTGCACTTTTAGTTTCCAGGTCGTTATGTTAATGGAGACATCAGACTTGCATAGTCAGCTCATCACCCTGACCCTAAACTTGAGAGCCAAACCCAAGGTTTAAATCTTTGACACTGACCCCCGTTATTGGGCTACTGGACTCATTTGCTCTTAAAGACATGACGTAAAGACGGTAACTACTCGTGATATCTACGGTATTGTGTAATAAACAGAAGGGGGTGGTATGTATAGATCTACAAAGGTAGGCTAAGCAGAATAAATTGTGTCATGTTAAAATTCACTGTGTATTTGACTCGCCATTAACTCCCACTGCAAAGTCTCGAATACTGATCAAAACCTGTGCATCTTTTATTGCTTAAGTACATATATTGCAGATTATAGCGAAATTCGAATTAATCTAGTGAGGTTTATAGAAATCACATCACCCTAAAACACTCCTGTGTTTGTTTTTTCCCCAAAAAACGATACTTGGCACAGTATATTCTAAGCTGCTTTATCGCCATTAACTGGAAGGTCAATGAATCAATCAAACAGTCAGGTGCTATACATTATGATCCCCTACCTAAGTCTGCATTTTAAAAACTGCATGGTTCCAAAAGTGGCAGTAATTTTTTTCTGCAATGAAGTGGCACTGGACAAGAGCAATCCTGAATGGTGCACAACCGCAAGGACAACATGCATTTCAAAAGCACTATGACGAACAACAGATATTGATCATCTTTACGACCACTTATCCCGGTTTCTGTTCCGACAACTTTCCCCTGTTCCCACACCACATACGTAGACACACACAAAAAAAATTTCGAATCAAAAAAAATGGCCCTTTCATTTTCTATCCACCGGTAATGCCCTTGCAAAGAATTTTAAGCCCAGTTTCAACCGTTACAATATTCCACTCCCGATGCATATCATCCTCACAAACTAAACTTCCGCTGGCTAAACCAGTATGAGGTGAGTTCCCCAGCCGCGCGAACACACGAAAAATCCAGTGTGTACCTGTGGATGTCCGACAGTGAGTTGGACGCCGACAAGAAGCGTCGCGACGGTGGTGAGGGCCAAGATGCCCATTGAGTCAAATTCGCGCACTTCACTCACACTCGCACTTCACTCTCCCAATGAGTCTTCCTGAGTCTTGTCCAGCAACGCCAGCAGCTCCTCTCTGCTCAAATGTGGGTCAGAGGAGCCTTAATAAGGCGCCTGCCCACCGCCAGACTCAACCCCCCTTCTTTTTCCACGGAACAAGCCCCCATCTTTTTCCTTCCTCACCACTTCGCCTGCCTCCTTTTTTTCCCATCCATGGCGGAAGGATCTACCTTTGCTTCCTTCCTATGCCATCATCCGTCTATGTCAATCATCTATGAGCAGGGTCAACAACCACTGGTTACGCCCACTTCTACAACCATTGTTTGCAATGGAGGGAAACCTCAAGGTTTGTGTTGTAACTTGCCCATGTGAATCTTACTAGCCAATAGCCATAAGCTGCTTCAAATATTAAAGTCGATTAAAATAGCGGCTAATCTAGCACAATGGCTGTCTACTAATGATGCCTGATCAAGATGCATCTAGGTCCAACTAACGGGGCAGTCAGTGATGAATAGGCAGACAACGAGTTCGAAAGTATTTGTAACTGGTTCTACTGTCGCTATTTTCAGAGCAACGGCACAGGTAAAACGGCAGTTTAAGCTAGTCCCGCTCATAATTTACGAGCTTGTGAATATTATTCTCTCTGAATATAACTCTCACGTAAAATGTGGCCACACCCATGATGGGAATATACTGTAGCCCCCTTTCAATGGGCACATTTTCAATGGGAAAGGGACACCCATGAGATCAGTACGCCGTAACATTAAGGAAGCTGAGGTCATAGAAAATTTTCGTTTTCATTCAACTATGGAATAATAACCCGCAACGTACACCTAACACCACGTAAAGTCTAAGTGATCGGTACGAACCAGTTTGAAAGGGAGAAAGAGTGTCCCCCAATACCTGTGTTGCTGGTGCTTCCTGCAAAGCACGTATAATCGTGAGGTCAGCCGCAGTCACGAAGAGGCGGGGAGGTGAAGGTGGAATAGGTCACGCCAAGGGACACCTCCTTACCGAACTGACCCCCCAAAAAATCGGATGCTTGGTACGGCGGGAAGGAAAAACGGGGCTAATATGCCCCGAGAACGAGGTCATCATGCGAACCATCTCGTCCAGTGACCGAGACACCAAATGACCTTCGCATCGGACGGGGCAGCAGGATGCACAACCTCGCCCCTGGACCTGGTCCAGGAGAAGTGGAAAGCACACACGTTCCCATAGCCCACAACAAGGTGGTCCGTGATACCCGGTACACTACAGGTCAATAAGAAATGGTAGTCAAATGTGCGACAGGTCGTACTATATTTTCGGATCTCAACTTCGGCGGTACCTCACGTAATTTTGGGACCACCTTGTGTTCCAGGCTGGTCTGACTCTCTCGTATTCGCAACTTGGGGGTTGTCCTACTGACTTATTTTCCTTTTTCTCTCACAGACAAGAGCGAACTGACCAGTCCAGCAGCTGCCTTCTTCGCGTTCCTTGAGACTTTCGCCGACTCTGTACATCTTAGGTACACTTCCCTCCTTCCGGAGGTGCCCCCGATGTTGGACCCCTGCCTCGATTACAATTATGCATTTCGCCGGAAACCATCACACCTCGTGAACACGTTGGTTTAAGGATACTTAATGTCTGCCTTACGTGACCCAGTGGGTGTAATAATCCTAGTCTTGTTCACTGAGGACGAGAAGCAAAGCGACACGATTCCTGTCCCAGTTCTTCAGCCTTGTTAGTCCATGGGATGTGCATAAATATTTTTGGATGTTACACCAGCTTGGTACATGATGTAAAAATATCATCAGAATGATCAGAGTCGCTTTTGAATTGATTTGGATGAGGGTTTGTCGTTTATTTCATTGGTTCTTATGGGAACTTTTCAGAATATTTTTTTTTCAATGCGAGTGTAATTATGTAGGAGAAAACGGACTTGTTCATGAGAAAGTATGAGACTGCATTTCAGGTGTTCATACAAAACGAAGAAAACAGATAAACAAATAGCCTAATGCTTAAAATATTTGCAAGTAATCTCAACCTTTGTCCCTGTACGAAACAGGCTTTTTGCTTAGCAAATGATCCAACAATAAATCACATGTTCAATGACTCATAGGTGGGCGCGTCCAATCCTGTTTTTATTTATTTGCTTCCTCTTAAAATCAGTGAAAATTATCAGAATCCTCTTCGATACTCTGTATCCGAGAGTCGCAAATAAACATTCTGGTATATAAACACCGCATCATTATTCATTGCACACCTGTTTCTTGTGGTAGTTACAGGAGAACGTAGACAACCTTGATGCGTGCAAATTCCGTTAGCGAGAAGGGATTCATGGAAACAGCTGGAATGGCAATGTTGGCAAATACTGTAACTACAGTAGATACTAACTAACCGCGAAGTTTTTCGGTCCCGACAAAGACTTGCATGTTCTAGATCTGTCCAGAATCCTCACGTGCCAGTGATGCTACATTTCAACCAGGCATTTCCACCAATTGCGGAGAAACTTCGCAGCCTTAATTCACTATTGCCTAACTCTACACCATCGCTCAAAAACAAAGAGTTTCGCCTCTTGACAAACTTTAGGAGGCTGAAAGCCTTGCGAAGTCCTTGATCCAATTTGCTGACAATAAAGAAATCTTGCTAATGCATTTAATTACCGGAAAGTCAAAATTGATCCAAGTTATTGTCTGAATGTCGCCATAGTTGTACAAATTATTCTCGCAACCTACCAGTAGATCACAACTATAATGGCCTATTCTTTAACTAGAGGTATCATTGCAGGTCATTGCATGTACCAAGATGGTAGAAAGGACGTTCAAGTGAGATTTCCATAACAGTATATCTGCATACGTAATTTCCCCTTATCTGTGGGACTAATCTGACATTTTCAGACCAACTATGCAGTGTTGAATAAAAATAGATGCGAAGTACTGTAAGAGTGTTGAAGAGATGATTGTGTCGACCGCAATTATTAGGTTTCACCTGCATTCGTAGTCTGAAAGGCGAGCGTGCCTTTCTTTTTCCTTTCCTTGCAAGGAGAGGCCGCATCAATCAGATTATAAGATCAGAACATCCAGTCTACAAAGTCACTCGAGCACAACAAGCAATCGATAGACTCACTTGGCTGGTTAGTATTCCGCACTTAATTTTTCTTATGTGAAATATAAAATATTCAGTGTGTAGAATGTGCAGTGCATATCCACAGAGCAGCCCATAGAATTTCAAAATGCATTTGTGCACAATTATATAAGGTATTTACAGCGGACAGTGGTCTATATATGGAGAAAGCAGTTTCTTGTTGCTAATATTTGGGTCACAAAAAAATAATTCGGTCCACATGAATTTAGTTCCGGAAACAACACAGCAAGCCATGTTCACAATATATTATGACATTGACAACAGAATGCTTTCTGGTATTGGCCTAGATTGCAGATTGTAGTTCTGAGCATAATTGAACATGTGATTGAGCAGAGGAAGTACCGTATAAAAATTGTATTTGTTGTATAAAACAAGTTATCCAAGCACGAAATGTCTCACGCGCGACCTTATAACTCGTGACAACATAATTAATTCCTATTCATTAATAGGGCGTAAAACCGTTTTATGACGGAGGAAGTGAATCGAAACTGACCAAACCCCTTCCCTCTAGGCAGGGCTTAACCAATGACCTCCCAAGGTATTGTTCACTCAAATAATTTTCTCTTGTTACACTTGCCCCCTCTGGCCCTTTCCCATATCTCCCTGTGACTGTCGGGATGTAACACTACAATTTCAAGAAGTCATAATAGTGTCGACTATCTCTGCCTGCTGTAACGAGCCATTTATCGTGCTGCCCAGTCCTGTTGAAGGGAATGACACGAAAACGGGTTCCAGGCAGGTTACGGTTTCACATAGTTTCACCATCACATAATCCCAATCTTCCAGCCCCCCTGGATCGACACACTAACAAGTACATTACTCGCAGGGACGGACATTGGTATTCCTCCTTTTTTGTACACTCCCTGTTCTCATGGCGCCCAACAATTACGAATTCAAACAAAAGGAATGTGAATGCGTGTACATAGACTTTTCCTCGGTTGTCCCTGACGCGGTCCAGGGTTTCCTTTTGTCAGTTGGGAATCAGTGTCGTCACCAGAGCGGTATCTCCCACGCGACCACGGATCACGCATACTTTGCCGACATTCTCACGTTGGATGGACACTTCAAGGTTGGACCTTCCAACTTCCAACCGTGTCATTGCCGCGAATGATCACCTCACCAGCGATGGTGAAACCGATTGGAACAGGATGACCAAGCAGGGGAAAGTCAGCGGCGGCTTCTTCTTCACCGACACTGTGTGTACAGGCAATTCCTTTCCGAAGTTTTTTGCTCCCATAGATCTCTATCTACACGATTCGCATCCGCTTCCCGGATGGTTCCGAAACTTTCGCTTCCGAACAACAAGCACCTGCTGGCGAAGAAGAGCCCTGGAGGGATGGTGCACTTGACTGGCATTATAACGGACACCAGCAGAGAAGGTGTAGTTGATCTGGGCCAAGCTGAATCGACCACGCCTGAACCATTCTTGAGCCAGTTTAGCACTCTTCATTTTTACCACTCTCACCGTATCTCATCAGTTGAGTAGGACACTGGGCGCTTGGGTCCACACGTGTGACCGTCCCATGCATGCGATGGATGGTCTTCTTCTGCCGAAGCACGCCTTTCACTATGGTCGTTGAACCTCCTTCGTAACTCCCCGAAGATCTCCATCTGTGAAGAAGGAAGGAGTAGGAAGCAAAAAATTGCCCTCTAACTCTCTCCGGCTATTATCTCTCGTGCCTGTCTTTTACTCACTTTTCAACAGGCAAAAGTTTATGAATCCATCAACTTGCGGTATGTAACATGCCACATGAATGGCGCGTTTTGTATGCGGATGATTGTGTTCATGGAGAGGATGAGGGATGGCTTCGTCACGGATCTTCTTCGTTTTGGTTGACCTTTGGTTGTCGGCAGCCGTAAGTCCTCGTGAGACAAGAGGATTATCCCGGTTGGATGGGAGTGAAATTCTGTCGGAGGTGTCGCGTGGACGGGTGATTACTTAATAACGGTGGTGTCAGATCAATCATGCTGCAGTAAAAGTATTTACGGTGCAATCAGGTTTAGTGGGGGTAAACTGAATGATTTAATGACCCAATTAAAAGAGAGCATCTTAGCGACCATTCACGTCTTGCATGTAGTAATAAACTTCTTTTGTTCCAGAGATTCTTTGTGAATACTGACTGCTAACGAGTCTATCCGACCATACGTAACTCTGATCGTTCTGCATTTCAGGTCTTCGCTATAATAAGCGCGTGTGTTTTGTAATGCACTTCACTGCTTTTATTGCAAGTGTTTGTGTAATATTATGATCGTCACATGTGTTCCTATTAGATGTAGCATAATACCTCGTACTTTAATATGCAGTAAATTTCAAAGTCCTCCTTGTTCGTTCACCATAGCTCAATAAACTATATGTTACATTAGGAGCTTCTTCACTCACACTCATTATTCACGTGTTCTTGGTTATACTCGGAGTCTACCTTAGTGGGTCAATGCCAGAATAGCAAAATTCTCACGACTGATTCAATATTAAACCATGTAAAATATCTACACTGCACACTACAATGCTGCAAAAAGTCATTAAGCTCATGCATGCAACTGCATCTCTGCATTGCACGCAAATGCACCGTATAGGCCTATACACTATGTGAAACATCTAACAACAAAGTAAAATGAACATTCGAAATATTTGCATAACCGGCAAGAGTGGCCACGCCAACTTGAAAAATTCTTCCTCCTCTTTCGAAAAAGTTGGCCTTCATTTTTTATTCTGCCTGGAAACGCGACACCCAAATTGTGTTACTAGAACAAAAGGTGCAAACTGGAATGAAGCACCAACCACTCGTGCTCACGACTCATCTTCATTTCGAAATAAAGAAACAAATGGCAAAAAAAACCTCTTCCTTGATTCGCATCTTCTGCGACACCACCTCCCATGTGACGTAAGTGTCTAAGAAATCCATATCGCTCATTTTTTCAAAAAAACACATCCACCCATTTCATTTCGCACGTCCCTCGTAATGAGGCTGACTTTTATCTCCTTCGGATGACGCCTCATCCGCCCTGCACCCATTGTTACCCCGCTCATAATATTCTTACAGCACACAATTGTTAAAAACCTCCATTGTTCCGGTTTTTTAAAGGAATCTTCATAAGCAAACACCCACCGGTAGGAAGAGCCGCCACCCAATTAGAGGGGGCAGGAAAATAAATAAGGCAGGTACTCGAAAGGCGAAAACATAAAAAAAAAGAAAATAAATGAGGACTACTAGGCCGGCACCTAAAAAACTGGTCCAAGGAAGAGGAGGAAGGGCACATACTGGAAAACTGGGTGAGAGAAGCCAGCACTGATGGAGAAAGTGATGTGATGACCCAGCAGCGAGCCAAGCGACCATCTTTTTTTCTTTCTTTCCAGGGCTTGGCCACATGCCCACACACCCATTCAAACAGCTCACTTTTTCCGTCTCCTTTTGCACCCTAAGGGCCAATATTCACTAGGACAAGAATGTGATCTATACACCTAGCAGATGAAAGCAGTTCCCTTTCTTTCAAACAGCTCTAAGATAAGACACAAAACAAGTTTAGACTGAATTATGTGGGTTAAACTGGATGTATTAACTGTATAGTGTGTCGAGTGGTGTGCCAAATGTTACGAGAAATCACCGTTTTTGGCAACAGCAAGATTATTCCGAATGATACACCCGGTTACTTAATCCTAGATTCGACTGTTATTATGGAGTAGAAAGTGGATCAATATATAAAAAAACAATAGGAGGGGAAAAAAAGATAAGGGCGATCATTGTAGAAGAAAATATCGCATCACAAACCCAGTTTCTTCCTCACATTGAACTAAATATGATTGCTGCACGCTCCAGTAATCGGAGAAATATTTTAATTTGATTGGAGAGCGTAATCCGACTGCGAAATCTTTATGGCTCAAGGACTCTCCTGTCAAGTTGCAATAAAGACAATTGTTATGTCTTTATACGAATTAGCTTCTTGCGTGTACAGAGTGGTGTTGCGCAGGGGTGTCTGGATGTCATCGCGATGTCTGTTTCCAACATGCTACAGCGGAATTTCTATGTTGACAAGTTTTTGTTATTTGCACGATATAACATTTTTGTAACCGACAATTGTAGAGTTTCTCTCACCGACTAAAAATCCGGCCACTTGTTTCCATAAGTACCCAACTCACTGATCTAAATCCAAAAGAAATTAGGTGCTCTCAACATGATACAGGGCATAAACTAGTTGCGTACGTCGTATAACATGTAAACCATGTAATTTCATCAATGAATTCAATTTCATTTCATTCGCTGCAATATTTTGTAAACAACAGGACAAGCCGCCAACATGCTAATTATGCCTAAACTTTCAATAAGTTTTGTTTCCTAATCGTGTGGCCCTCGCTCCTTAATGACATGGCTAAGGTTGGTCACCCCTGGCCCAGTGAAAGAGGTTCGAGAGCCAAACAGTGGTTAGATATTAGACTCGAGTGCTTTCATAATTTAGAATAAATATTACCTCGCATTATCTTACATGCAAACCATCTTTTTTACTTCCATCCTCATAGAAAATAAGAGTTAATAGCTTTCAGTGGTTCCTTCTGCATGCAAGAAACACTTTCTAACATGGCAAAGCAGAGAGAAAACATATGACGTGATGATGCGATGTCGGTTTCCTGGTGATCTCTAAGGGATACCTCTCTGCGTAATAATCGCAACAAGTAAACAAACGAATGAGTCGAGTACACACGTCCGTTTAGAACCGCGCCAATCCAAGATGTGCGATAGATGCATAGAAATGTGCGAAAGGACAGCCATCACCCTACCGAACGGGACATACAGTACGTTGCCAGAAGACTTTCCAAGAACGGTACTTGAAGTTCGCTTATTTTCAGGATGCATGTTCGCTTCGGTGGTACCCACGCACGGAGTGGTCATGTTGGACTCCCAGCCGGTGAAGGTGTCGAACTATCAGATGCGATTCTGGGGTATTCCCCTTCGAGACGTGGACACTGCCATGGTTGGCCTCGTTGGCAGGCTGTGGGCGATGGTGGATGTTCAGGACAGGCGTGTTGTGTCTGCGTATATCGGAAAAGTCAGGAAAATCAGGTACAAGAAGCAGCTGAAGCAAATGCGACTCTGGTGCGTCGGGAAGGGGATGGACCACGACACCTTGGCTGAACTGGTAAACAGCCTGGGCAATTAGATAGTTCATTAATCTCTATCATGTTGAATAAACGTGTCAGCAATGCTAGCATTAAGATCCCCCTCTGCGTGCACAGTAGAGCTTTCGATGGTCATAGTGCATGGTGTAACGTCCTCAGTTAACGTGATCGATACCCTCACGCCTACACTCCCCTTCCATGGCAGTAAAACCGGAACCAAAAACCTGCAGTCATCAAGTCGTCGATTCCTGCTTCGTAAAAAATATAAGTAGTGCGTGCTACATGTTGGAAACAGCACGGCCTGTGCAAGAAGTGATTGCAAAGGTACTTACGCATAGAGTCTAGTTGAATTATGATTCTAATATTGCTGAGTCACCCTTGAATACCTTCACATGGTGATTATTGATTCTGACGCAAATGGTTGAATTTAAAATATTGAAAGAATAGAAAATGTGGTTTGCCTATATCTGTCACTCATTGCACTGAATGTGCCAGAGCACAGGGAATGTAGTGCAGAGCTACAATGCCATGCAAAAAAAATAATTTGGCATTATGTAGCGTGAGAAATTCTGCGAAAGGCAATAAATCCATATAGAGGTCGAGCAGGTTTTATGTCAATATTTTTTACATTTTTTGTCAGGTCTGCATTTGTGTAATTTTATGATCAGATTACTTGTTTGAGAAGGTCACGTTCCACTGTGGGATTTTGTGAAGGAGACACACTCACATGATATGCTGTAATATACAGCGTAACTGCGTAAGGGTTGCCTTTTTTTATTACACAGTGCAGAGGGTATAATAAAGTGACCTTGTAACAGTGCAGGGTATTTCATAATATCAACAAACTTGTAATATCAACAGGAAGAGCGTGCCTACAGCATCCTGGTAATACCGCTGCCCAAGCGCCTGATCACCCTCCACAACCACCCGATGCTCCTGGTGCATGTGCTTCCAGACGAGGGAATCCTCCAGTTCGGAGAGCACTACTTCGAATTTGCTCCTTCCGAGGTTTGCATCATGGGGATGCCCTTAACCGGCCTCAAGCTTGATTCCATCCTCAAGGCAGGTCAGGTCACACAGCATATGCCACCATGCCCAGTCTTTCAAATATAATTTTGATCTCCAGCAGATGACCGCAATGTAACTCTTCATGCCACCGTGATGCGCGGTACAATGATATCTACGTACCTCGGACATGCCTCTCCTCTGACGACGAACGAAACCATCCAGAAGATAAGGACATGGGCTGGAGGGCAAGGGCTAAATTCACACGTCATTAATCAGCTGGTAAGACTGCCAAGGATCAATAATTCATTTCTTGCAATGTTCCCAATTTTTCTTGCAATGTACAAGGATGTTCTTAGGCAGTTTCTTTGTTATTATTGATGGCATATGCCAAAGTTGCACCATCATCAACCAGGAACTGTGATTCATCAATGGCAGTGGCAGCTTCCTAAAAAGTCATAATGTAAGATGGCTTTAATGTTCTGTATGAATGTCAGTCCTGTGTAAAATGTCAACACTAAAAGAAATTACATGTTATGCAAGCACACCTCAGGTTGCAAAAATATTACAGGTCTATCATCCTCTTCGTTGCTTCCTCAGGTGCACCAAGCTCAAAAGATCCTGGATGACACCCTTGAGTCAGAAGAGACTTCGTCCTCAAGTGTGTCCTCACCGCTCCCACCTACACCAGTGTCCATAACGCCATCCACATCAAGCAGCTCTCTCTTGGGGCCAACCAAATCCTATCACTCCCACCCCCAATATCCTCCCTCCCTCCCTCTTCCTCATCGCTATTCTCGCTCCTACTTCTATCCCCAACACTACCCCAACTCCGACTTCGGAAACACTCCTATACCCGATAGTCCCATACCCGATAGTCCCAAACCTCCATACTCCCATAACAGCAGGTACTACTACCAGGGCACCCTTGCATCCATCACCCGTCAGAGTGGATCCATCCATGTGGCATCCAAGAAGATGTGTGTTCATTTTGAATCGGATGAGTTCCTCTTCATGGGTATTCCTGCTGGGGGGATCGACCTGAGGAGGCTGCTCAAAGAAGGGATGTCTGTCCAGATGGAGAGGAGACCCAAGGAGAGTGGCACTGGTGGGAGCACGTTTGGAAGAGGATGGAGTACAGTGGCATGGGTCGGAGAGGGTCCTCAGATGATCTCCAGAACTGAGCAGTTGAAGAACCTAAGAGCAATATGTGCAAGAGACAAGGTCCCCTTCTTCATTGTGGAAGAACTGGTGAGAAATTGGAGTGGTTTCTGGCAGTTGACTGACTGCCACCACATGCTATACGTAAAAAGCAGGAAGGCATCTTATTCACCTGCCAGAAACATATGCTCTCTGGCCTTGCATGTTACAATAGGACAAGGCTTCCCTAACTGTGGGTTGTGACCCCAAATGGGGTCACGAACATAATATTTGCGGTCGAGAGGGAGGGTAGCAATTTTACAAAATGATTTCATCTCTCTGGAAAAATATTCCTGTTAACGAGAAGAAGTGTTACTTTAGGGATGATTGTCATTGATCACCACTGAGGGAGGGTAGGGTTGAACTCGAAGTGGGGTCGCCAACAAAAAAGATTGGGAAGCACTGCAATAGGAGCTGAACGATAAATTAACACAAAACAATTGTTCAAATATGAGCTCTCATCCTACTGACATTCAGATTTAATCATCACAGAGCAAAATATGTCTATCATGGACCATAGATACAGTACAAGGAAACATGTCCATACATGTATACAGTAGAAGTTTTTCTCAATCCCAGGACAGAATTTTTAATGCACTTGTCTCATGTAACAGAAACCATTTGTGTAAGCTACACTGCTAGATACAGCTCTCACAGCATTGCAAATGTTGAAGTTGAAAATTGAAAATATAGCCTAGGCTACAGAAGAAAATATGTGCAAAATTTAAATCAGCTTCATCTACAATCAGTAAATATTTGTGTAAAGGGATGTAACATGGGTTCAAGACATGCTGGTTTTGCAGGAGCTTAGAGCGCAACAGAGACTACAAAAACGCAGGAAGGAGTCAATGCATAATGAGTCACTACCTCGGTCATCACCCTACTCACCATGGCAAATCGGCTGTAAAATCGCTCTTGAACAGTTCCGGAACATACCTCTCAACACTGAAGGTGCAGAAGCAGTCACAGTTGACAACGCTGCAAGCAGTAGGAAGAAGCAAATACCAGTTGCTCAGTGGATTGCTCTGACTTCTGAATTGTACAGGTGGAGGTCAAAAGGGAGGCCGATGGAAGTAGAACTGAGCACACACTTGACGAATTCCCTACTTCTCCGCAAGTTGGTTTCAAGCTTGAAAAGAGCCAACATGCTGGTGGAAAGATTCCAGCAAGAGCTGAAACTGCATTAAGGAATTTCAGTGTTTTGAAATGGGTATAGTGTTGGACATTAATCGCGTCATACTGCTAGCGACATTTTCCGAAGCGACAGAAGAACGAATCTTGCTTGCATGGCTTGCACCATGCATTGCTTCGATTAGTTCTTCGGCCACTTCGGAAAATGTCGCTAGCAGTATTACGTGATTACTGCCCAACACTGTACTTGCTAATATTTAAAATGCAGTTGTAAGTTGTGTAGCGATACAACTGGCAACATTGAATCACAGGATGATGAAGGTGCTTGCATGTGAAAACACGGTTTATGGCTAATGTTTAGCATAGTAAAACAGTCTATGCGGTCTGAGCAGTTTTAGTCTTACAAGGTTAGTCTTAAAGATCTATCAGTTGGGGAGAACCAAACTCGGCAAAAACTAATCTGGCCATATTGCATTAACCAACAATTAATAACAAATCCAACCCAGCCACATCAGTTTACTGAGTTTGGTATGGTACGTGCTTAGCAAATATTTTAAATTATTTTATTTGTAATGTCAAGAGATCTATAAAAAAGTGTTAGCCGTTCTTGGTAATGTCATGTCCATTCTCCCAAAATGCAAGCATTGCAATTATTACAATCAGCATAATATGAAGACATCCTGTCGAAATAAGGAAGATCAAGGTAAACTTCCCAATTCCCAGAAAGGGAAAAGAAGTTAAAAACTTTTGTCTAATGGTGCCAAATGGTACGTCACATTTGAAGAAAGCCAAGTGACACATACCTGATGGTACATTAACAGCAGTTTATTTACTTTGTTTTTAAATAAAAATGCAAAGGATCAAGAATGACAAAAAAAAGGACTCCTTTGCTGTGATGCCACAGCACTTTTAGTTGAATATCCAACAGAGGTGCTGGTATACTTTCCTCCCCCCATAGTTGTGACTCAAACCCAGTGCATGTGAGACGGTAAGAAATTCTGGGTTTTAATGATAAAGATAATTCCTTTCCAAAATGCCCTTTGGCCACCCTAGAAAAAATAAATGTTGAAATTAATGAATTCAGATGTTTCAAATATGGGCTTGAGGTGGTGGAATGCTAAGGCCGGGTTGCATCATGCAAGTTTCCCTGAAACCCCTGAGTTACCACTGTTCTTACCTGTAGGGAAACAGTTAATAACAATGGTATTACTGGAGTGTCTAGTGAAATCTACAATGACGCAAGCTGACCTAAAAGAAATAATTGGCCATGTACAGCCTTTATGATCCTAGCCACCTGAAAATAAATGCAGTAAAACTTCTATAAGTCGAACTTCCCTAAGTCGAAGTTCTGTATAAGTCGAAGAAAATGATGAACTTGGTTGGTCACAACGTAAAATAATAGGAAATAAACTTCCCTAACTCGAATTTCTATAACTCGAAGTTCTCCATAACTCGAAGTGCCAGCAGGGCCTTACGATGGGATGTCAATGCATTTTCAGTCTCCTTAAGTCGAAGTTCATGTTGGCGAGTACGGAAAATTTTCTCATTTCCCAGCCGAAGGGTCGAGAGTAGGCCACAAGCACAGAAAGGCTCAATTTCCTGATCTCCATCTACCAGATGTACCGAAAGAAGTGTTTGACTCGATTGTGACAATTGAATCCTTGAATCTAAGAGTTGGCTAACTTCCATAACGGAGATTTTTTTACAACAAAACAACGAGGAACATTGTAAGTTGATAGTGCCAGTTATTATTATGTTTTGAACACCTTTTGTCGCTTGATATAAAGGTAGGCTTCCTTATAGAGTTATGTGCTTTAAAAAATCCAAACTTCTATAACTCGAAGTTTTTTTCCAGTCCCATGGAGATTCGACTTATAGAAGTTATACTGTAATCACAATATCACCAACAAGCAGCCAAAAACTAGGAAATTAACACATTCAAAAAAGTTGCAAAAAGAAGATGGGTGGATTGGGGCAGAAATCTTGCAATAATTGTTGTCTATCATTAGGTAGGATGGCTCCAGATGGCAATGACACCACACTGGTCCCTATAGGCCCTGGTGATAATTGGGAACAATAACAATTCCAAGTGTTTAGTTAATTTAGTGGCCGACACAATAGCACAGTTGCGTAGGCCATCCCAAATACCTGGGAGGCTCTTCAGGCATCAATTTAACTTTGCCATCCCCTATGGCAGTCCTGGGATGTTTGTGAAGTTAACATTGCACTGTACGTCAATGAAGAAAGACTGGAATTTTAAAAAAATTTCACATCTAACAATTTGCATCAAATGTGACAGGGTAAGGAGGGTAAAGAGGTCCTTATGTACTGCCCTGGTAAGAAACTTGTTTACTAAGCCTTCAGTTCAAGTGAGCATTGTTGGAGTGCACTGGGAATGAGTCATCAAATTATTTTTAAATTTACTTTTTTGGCAGGTATGGACTTGAGACATTTGTAGTCCCAAATAATTCACTAATAACTTACATGCCCAGCCTTAGAAGAGCGCTTGATATAACTCACTGTCTATTGGCATCCTGGTCATAACTGGCAAATCCATTCATGATTGCACATTGACACAGTCCCAACATATAGTCAGGAACCATTCACACTTGATGCATGCCTTCCCACTATGAATATTGACAGATGTTGCACTATTAGTTTCAACAAAAACATAAGCGCATAATTCACAGCCCAAATCGTGCTCTGGCACTCTTAGGTGTAGCTGGAGTCCCTGGTTCTCTCCTTCCTGGAGTGACAATCTCTGACCTAGAAGGGCAGAAAGCATACCAGAATATTAAAGCTTTGACATGCCTGAATCATATATGCATAGCCTATTTACTATAAGGTGGCAGGACACAAAAGTGCAATCTTTCATCAATTATTATTGGGATTGTCGGGAATCTCTTATAATGATTTGTAATCACAGTATTTTTTCACTCTTGAAAGGACACAGAACTCGTTGAATGCCTCACCTTTTGAGGTTGGCGAGAGCCATCTTCTCCCTCTCTTCCTTCCTTTGTTCAAGTTCCACCTGTGCCTGCTTCATTTCAGTCTCCATGTCCCTGAGGTGCTCCTGTGCTTGCCTCCTCTTCTCAGACCTCGACCTTCCAGTCTCTTTCACTGAGAAGAACACCGATCCCAATTCTGCCAACCAGTGACCATCTACAGCAGTCACACATTGCATGTACTCCTTGGTGGTCATTATGAGCTCATGGTACACCACATAATCAGGAGTATAGCCCATGCCAAACAGGGCAGAGGTTGGGTGAAGGTGGCAGGGCATACCTGTGCGGGAATTCACATACTCCCCTATTCCCTTCAGACGGGCTGCCTGGTGGAAGTAAGCTGCAAGAGGAAAACAATACAGGGAAAATGTTTGATAATGCATCATTCTTTTCAATGACAGTAATAATCAATACCAACTCAGAGCTCCACATGACCAAGCATGGGTACCTTGTACTTTTCCTAAGTTGAGATCACATTTAACTCTGTCAATGCCACACCACCACATGTCAAAATGACTGCCACAGATTATATGTGGAACTTAAATATATCTAATATAACTATGTAAAAGCCAATTAATGCATTGCTTATATCTTTGGATAATGGAACCACAAGGGCAAATGCAGATTCAACTTCCTCATGCAACAGTGAACTTTCATTCCTTGGGTGCCTTCTTCACAAGTCTTAAAAGGCCAAAATCCCTTACAAGCCAATATACAGTATCAGGGTTATCTCATGATGGATCTCAGTTGGTTTGTGACTCCCTTCCTCGAGGTAACAAATGTTTTGCTTGCTCCTCAATGACGGACACAGGTGCAAATAGGGCCACAATTCTTTTTGCATCTCCTGATATATTTACACTAGCAGGTTACCCGGCGTTGCCCGGGTATGTTGGGGTGCTGGTAAAGATAGGGGTACATATCTGTGATAGATTACCTGATTGTCTTATAGCGTACAGTCGACACGGATATTCTGATTGGATGTGTAAAAGGAGGAATGCGGATGGAGTTGGCCTAGGAAAAGACTGCACAGCCATGTGTTTTTTCCCCTGCATTTTTGACCCCTTGACCCCCCCCCCCTCCCAACCCCACTTCACACCCCCACCTCGTTCCATATGTTTGCTCTGAAGAACTTTAGAAATGTATGTACAGATGTATGATGGGAAATTTTGTTTTCAACACGGAGTAATATTTTGCAAGTACTGTATTATTTAATTGTATTTACTTTGTCTGGAAGTCTACTTTCTAATCCCACAAAATCCCGGAATTACCATAAGATACGAAGTCACGTGAGGTGGCCAATTAGCATAATTGGTGGATGCGCTGAATTTACGGAGATGGTTTAATTTGCTAGGTATTGTGGCATAAGGGCATTTCCTAGGGGAGACAAAGTGGCGCTGCGGAAACGTATGCTCCCACGGATGTTAAGGTTCCGGGTTCGATCCCAGCCCGGGGTTCCCTCCTTGATCCCGTGCAGAGTTAGGTCGTCTCTGGCTTCGTTTCGGGTGGAATCTCCTCAGACTAATCCACCCGGGGGAGTTCACAAAATATATCGTTTGAGAATTGCACTTGCACCTTGCACATCCCGCCCAGTCACCCTGCCCGTGGGCCCGGGCGCTACGTCAAAAAGGTTCCATCAAGACGAAATAAAGGTTCCCTCCCTGCGGTACGATGCAGGGAGGTAAATAGCTAAAAAAAAAGATATGCATTTCCATGGGAATGCAAATTGATTTATTGTTATTATTGTAAGCTAATTGTTGAGGCAGGAATATGCGTGTTGTGGGAGTTAGGTACATTTTCGGAAGCTGAAACATGCGCCGTTAGATTCCTTGGAAAAAGTAACCCCCGATATGCTAATTTAAGGCGGTGTAAGGGCCTTCCCCTGGATTTCTATAAGGGACAAACATCCAAACTAACAATGAAGCTTCCTTATTTATAGAGATAGAGATGTGTGAAATATTATGAGGACATGCAATTCCAAAAGCAAAAGGGCTCTGAGATGTATTTTCAATTTCATGATACAGTGATTTTGCATTTTTGCTGATAGTTTGATTAATGTATGCAGTAGTGTTCATTATAAGAATATGGAAAGCAGAAAACTTGGTGTATTGCCAAAGAGGCAATTTGGCTATAACAGACTTTTTTCCATGGTCCCTTTAAGTCTGTCATATCCGGAGTCAACTGTACATGCACAAAGGAAGCAAAAAAAAAAAAATTTAATTCCCCTAAAAAATGATGGCTTGTGTGCAAAATACACTGTTACACTCCCGCAAAGCATAGCTGACACACTTACCTGAGCAAATGCACTTCCTAACGACATCCCAATCAGTGCCACATGACACGACAGGAAGCTTCTGTTGGTCCATAATATCCTTCAGCTGCTGATGCACCTCTCTCACTTTTCGAAGTGCTTTGGCATGAAGGAAGTGCTCTGTGCACCAAGACGTGGAGTAGCTGTAATAAGAGCAGTAATATAATAATGTTCCAGCCACTAAGGATCTTCAAAAATTACCCATTAGTCTTCCACTGGTTGTAAACATTAAGATAGGTGAGGTGATCTGACTCAGGCACCTGGAACTTTTCTCGGACAGCATCAGCTTCTTCCTCTCTACCTTTGGGCCGGTAGAACAGGGCAGGAACAGACAACATGGACACTGGTGGCAAATAAAGAGCACATGTAGTATTTCTTGACTTTCCTCATATCCTAACGCTGGTTTTATGAATTCTCTCTGAGCGTTATAAAAGGACTTCCCACCCTTAACTGCAAGTCGTTGCTGCATAGGGGTGGGCAGCAAAATGCCCCTGCCAACCTGGGGTTGGACGGGCTCTGGGGGGTGTTCCAGGGCAGTGAGCCGGGTGAGGGCAGTGTCCTAGACCACAGACGGGGCACAGGCGGATGGGACAGAGGCAGAAGGACAAGACATTAGCGGACAGGGGGGAAAAAGCACTGGGGGGAAAAAGCAAGATGGCGAGGTGAGGGAGGTATGGATGTCACGTGACTCGCCTTGACTGCCTCCGATAGGCTCATTGCAGCAGCATGCAGCCCGACTTCTGAAGATTTTGATGTCGGTAACTGGCTCTTGCAGAAAAACACAGCTGTGTGCTGCTCATTGCCTTTTAATAAATTGGTCTGTCACGCGCTTTAGTGCAGTCCGGCGTTATGAAATCGCATTATAACGAGCAGAGGCAATTTGTAAAACGGGCTTAACAGTAATCTTTCAATCTGTTGTTACGATACATCTAAGAAACTATGTGGATTATTACATTCACGCAACTCGCAAATTAAATAAATGAAAAGGTGTTTTTGTGTATGACACTGAATCACGTACTCAGGACTGGGTAAGCCATCTGCACATATCCCACATATTGTTCATAAGTCCATGTTCGTCCAACTCACCAATGATAAGAATGTCTGCACTACAGCCCATTTCACAGGAGACAATGAGCATCTTTGAGGGAGCAGGATCCAGAGGGAACTCCACCATCTGCCTTCCAAGAGAAGTGAGGCTCCCTGTGTTGTCCAGTGCTCCCAGAATCCAGAGCTGGTACATAGAGTTGAGCATGTTGTCTTGCGGTGGAGGGTCCATAAAATGAAACTGAAGGAGGTCCTGCACCCCAAGGCTCTTCAACAAAAGAACAACATTGGCTAGATTGGTGCGCTGAATCTCAGGGACGGTTGTGATCAGAAGTTCTTCTTTGTATTGACGCTCTGTGTACAACCTGAATAAATAAATATGAAAAGTGTTTAGTAGGTTTCTCTTGTGCATTTTGCTTTAGACACAAGGAATTGACCGTAATTATGCCAGTTATGTGTTACTTTAGTGGTAAATGGCAATTCAACCAGCCATGTCATCAATATCAATTAATGGATCCAGAAATTCATGACAGCTGCCACTGTGATATGGTTTTAAAGGGAGCTATAAGGCCAAGTATTTTAATGTGCAACCACGTAGTCATTGAAACTGGCACCAAAATCAACTTCCATCTCATACCTTCCCATAAGTAAGGTAGAAAACACTTTAGTTTAAGTTCAGTATCATACTATGTACACCACCGTGAGTCATTACCTGAAACACTGCCCCGGACCAGTCCTTCCTGCTCGCCCTGAACGCTGATTTGCATTAGCCTGGCTGATAGGATATATCTGGAGAGCATCCATACCAATCCTTGGATTGAACACCTTCAGTTTGCAGTAGCCAGAGTCAATGACAAACATAATCCCATCAACTGTGAGAGAGGTCTCAGCTATGTTGGTGGCTACCACACACTTACGCACTCCATCGGGAGCCTTCTGGAATATCTTAGCCTGCAAGTCAGAAGGTAGCTGGGAAAAAATGGGCAGAACTGCTAATGGTGGAGCACCATCCACCTCACCCAGACGTTCTGCAAGGACTTCGCATGTCACTTCAATGTCCTCTTGACCAGGCATGAAGATTAGGATGTCACCTAGAAAACAGTTCTATTAGTATCAGCTCATTTTAAAAATGTCTGACATGCCAAAAGAGGCCTCTAAAATAAGAGCAAAATTAGTTGCAAAAGTCTGACTTCAATTAATAAATCATTAATTGAGTATTAAGTAATTTGAGAATCAATGATAATAATTTAATATGTAATGTAAAAATTAATATCTCGAGAATGGAAAGAGCACAAACGATTGCCATGATTGAACAAGAAATTTGCGAAAGTGTTCGGGCCAACTTAACGGACGTTCCAAAAGTTAATGCCCAGTTAATGCAATTTACAGTCTCTCTGTCATCACTATTTTATGGCATTCACATGTTATTTACATACAAAAGGTACATTACTCCTGTCAATGCCAGGTTTGATTTGCATTATTTGCACACAAATTAAATTTGGCAAATGCAGCTTACCAGAGGTTGGCTGCAGATGAATCTGAAGCCCTTGTTTGACAGCTGCATCAACGTAGTCCTCAACTGTGTTCTTGCTGAAGAAGGTTTCCACAGGGAAGGTGCGCCCAGGAATGGTGAACACAGGCACATTGCCAAAAAAGGCAGCGAATTTGGTTGCATCCATTGTCGCAGAAGTTACTATCAGCTTCAGGTCTTGACGACGAGCTACAACCTTAAGAGAATAAAACAAAACGTAAATATCATGTTGCATGTTGGTTATCACCCTCTTCTTCTTAATCTCAGATCCACCGTTTTTTTACTTTTTAAATTGTGGAGGTAATCAGTAAAGCTGGAGTATTTCTACAACTCACAATTTCTCTTAATAATAATAATAATAATAATAATAATAATAATAATAATAATAATAATAATAATAATAATAATAATAATAATAATAATAATAATAATAATTGTGGGTAATGCTTTCACCCCTTACGGGGTATATCGCATGAACCTTTATTTTATTTTCCAATTTTCTTTTAACTTCCACTCCGGTGCAAGGAATCAAGGAATTTGGGTAAGGATAGGGATTTTTGGGGAGGGAACATGGGTGCAAGGTGCAATGTCATAGCTATGGGTCATGTGCTGTTCCCCAGGAGGTTAGGTTGCCAGACACCTCCTTGGTGCAGGTCAGAGACCCTCCTGACGCAGGTGAAAGGAAAGTTCCCCAGGCGGGGATCGAACCTGGGGCCTTTCACTCAGCAAGCCGAGACGTTACCATCACGGCCACCACACCTCCCCCAATTTCTCTTTATGATAACATCATGGTCAACTGACTGTGAGTGGATCATGGCAATCATGATTTAATATCTAGACCAGGGGTTCCCAACCAGGGGTACCCATACTCCCAGGGGGTGCAAGGTGGCCCTCCTGGGGATATGGAGCTAAGTACCCCTGAGTCCAAATCGAGCAATTTTGGACAAGCCCAGCCCATAAGTGGCCTGCACAAAGGAAAGTATATCTGGTTAATAATCAAAAAAATGACTTAATTTTCTTTCACTTCATTATATTCCTGGCCCCCAAAAATTGATTATAAGGTAGTTATCACGATTATCACGGATTAGTTAAATGTCAAGGATTCGGTAAATCTGTCATCCTGGTAGGAGGTACGAGACGAACCAACTGTTCTCAAAGGGGTGTGAAGGCCCGAAAAGGTTGGGAACCACTAATCTAGACTAATTAATCAGATCTGGATAATGACATCCAAATTTTTGATGGTTTAATTGCATCATTGCATAAGTTTGCAACTTTTTTTTATATAGAGAGTAAACCCAAAACAAGTAGTTCATCTCTGTTTATTCATTGTTTTGAACATTGTAACAAACAATAAACAACAAGGATTACAACTTGTTCTGGATTTCCATCAATCATACACCAGAGTCTAATCCAGTGAGAAGAATGAAAAATGTACACACACTTATGACATGAGCACTTTACACTTGATAAGTGTACTTCAAGGTAAATTACCAGTATATAAAACTATTACTTCTGTAGACTACTGACTACGATAAGCTAAAGCAGATTATTTTATCTGTGGACATTTGTCAGCTAATTAAATAAATATAATGCAATGATCAGATAAACATTTCTTTACCATGGTAAAACAAATATCTCCCAAAACTCTAGTCATGAAGATATCAAAATTGGAAACATTCCAACTGGTTACAGGCAACACAGTGATATCAAAAAGCATTAGGCTGTACTCCTAACCCCTGCATCATCAAGTAACCACAAGAGACAGCAATGGGAGTTACACACGAGTGTGGCAAAAAAAGTTACATGAAATGTCATTCCAACTTCACGTGATTTTGGCTATCTGTAACATGAAGTCTGCCAACAAGAAGTTGATCCATGGTTTGATATCACCTGCATCTTTTCATTAATCAGAATATGATGTAATGACCAAACCCATCAAAAATATGCCACAGCTGCCTCGACAAACATAAACTTATACACACACTTTCCTAAGTGCTCCAAAGTGACCTTTGCTTAGGGAGTACTGTAATTATTAACCCCAAAATCACAGGATGTGCTCCCCTGGATCCAGTTTTAAAAAGAGCAGAATTGGCTGAGTTCACTTGACTTTGTTAGAGAGGGAGCATTGTCTCTGTCGATTGAGATTGTTAACCGTGAAGAGATTATTTCCATTCCATTCACTTAAGTCACAACCACTTCTGTGAGGCCAAGTGGATATGATGCATTTCCCTATCAGGCCTTCGCACACATGTCAGCAGGGGGTGCAAGAGCTGCACCACAGAAAGCATGTCCTGCAGTACATCTCCCAATAATCAAAAAATCAAATCCTGCTGATAAGAATGACTAATGGCATATGTATCAGGGAGCATTTAATCCAGTCTGCTCCCAGGTTGCATCAAGGACACATGGGGATATTCAAATTCAAGGTTTGTTAATCAGGCTTAGCCAGTAACGTTCAGCTATTTGGCATTAATGAACCTTGTAAAACCTAGTGACCTAGTGCCAGGCACCCTCCAATCAGTCACGTAGACCAACTTGTGCACTCAACATGTCAATGAAACGTCATATTCACACCCTACAACGACTTAAAAGTCCTTGGATGGAAAACATCCTTTCGATTATTGCATCACGCCATCCAATCGACAGTCACAAGTGCTCGTTTCCTAGTACTTTGATTCACCCTACAGCATCCCCTCTCGTGAGGATGCCCATCACCCTCCCCGGAGGTTATCATTATACAGTATGACTTTTATCTCTGGCTGAGGTCAAAACCAATTAGGCAAGAGAAAAGCTGGAAAGCAGTTTAGTGCAGTTGGTGAGACCTGTGGAACAGTCACGCCTAGGTCAGGGAAGGCACAGCATATAGTCACTGAAGGTAACTGAAGAGCATTAGGATCTTGCATGAAGTAATTTTTATTGCTGCATTTTACTTTAAAAATCTTCTCTAATAATGTCATTATAATGATATTAAGCAAGGTTACTTCACCAAAAGTTTCTCCATGTGAGATATGCATTAATATTTGTTCAGAAACATTTCATAGCGGTTCATACTGACTTGGGCCTGAGATTATGTACAGAACGTTATACATAGATTTTAAATAACAAGTTCCTCTAAAGAAAAAATTATGATAGACGTGGTCTCATTGTACTGTAACAAATATGTTAAATAGATTTTTTATGTTATCAAAACTGGTATTGTTGCAGTATTAGTAATAAATTACTGAAACTTGCGTGACTTAAACTAAACTTAAAAATACAATTATTTTCTTCGTTTTGTGAATGATGCATACGCATATCCTTATAGGAATAGACTTTCACATAACGAGAATGATAAAATTCAAGTATTTCACATTCTCAGTTGACCTTTGCTCTGGCATGTCCACAACTAATCTTGCTTAACATGATAATGCCCCCATCCATTCACCATCACTGCCAGCCACCACCTGGCCAAATAATGTCCAATTTGAAAACCACATGTTTCTTAAATGACTGGCAAGCCCTTGCCAGAAGTTGTACTTCATGTAGTGAAGCAGCCTCTCTTGCCTCCCATAGTAATCAGTCACTAATGAAGTACTGATAATAAGTACAGGAATTTAGAAGAACATTTTCTTATACTCTTATCAAAATGATTACTATCTCAGCAGCAGACCTAATTTTTTTCACAAGTGCATTCCAGAATCACCAGTACCCTAAAATAGACTATTAACCATTAAATTGGAAATTTTAATATTGATCCTGTATATTTAGCAATACCAAATGCAAATATTCATTCCCATTTTCTCCATGACAGTCCGTTGCCTCCTCAACAATGGGCCAATGCACAGGAAAGCAGCCCAAGAAACCTGCCCGACACTTCAACCTGGGAGGTCCTGAGATTCCCTTGCATAAGTCTATGTCATGTCCAACTATTTCCAAGGGTTCCCCTTCATCCCATTACTCCCTGGTACCCAATTGGGTTGCAACTGTGCCTGGTGTCCTCTCTGAGAGAAGTTTTGCCAGTCCACAAAAGTCCCTCCTAAATCACAGCAATGGCTCCATCCCTCCACTTCCCCATCCTCCTCCCTTGGTGGTAAGAAAACCCCTTGTGAACAAGAGCAGGCCTAGAGTCAGCCGGTGGTTTGATGAGGACTGCTGGTTACAGTTCCTGCTCCAGGTCCACAACGGAGATGTGATAGAGCTGAGACATGACAAGACGTACCACTGGGGAATTGCCTTTAGACCACAAAATAAGGGTGAGTATATTTTTGTTTCAATATACCTTGTCTAGTCTGAGACTGTATACACCTCACTGTACATTGTATACAAAATATTTTTGAACTAAGCCAGGGCTCATGGATGACATTCAGAAATACAGGCCGTCAAGAGAATATTAATCTGGTGGTCTGGATGAAAAATATAACCCAATGGAAAAAAAATATCAGAAGTTTCATTTTACCAACTAGACCACTAGAATAAGTAATCTCCTGCAGGCATGTGTGTCTGAATGAGTTTAACTTCATCAATATAAAAGTGAAACATCACCAGGAAAGTAGAAAATTTCCAGGTAGTTTCAGGGCAGCCAGATTCAGCAAATGTGCAATTTTTGATTGCTGGTAACTGCTTGCCTTATTGGAAAGTTTAAGTGCATGACAAAAATGTTGTTTTTACACCTACTATAATTGTTAATATAATGAAAAAGGCAATACACCTCATGTAATTATTATAAAGACGAGGCAGTTTAAACACTGTTAGTGCAACAAGATGTTCCAGTGGAAGGTTGACACTATCAGGTACATTTTTATCAAATAGGCCCTACTAAGCCACTTATAAGCGACTTTTAAGCCTTGCAACCAACACAATACTTACCAAGATGGAAATGATAGATTTGACTGGAAGTCACAAGGGTGTAACAGGTGTCATCACTCCATTGGTGAAAAGTACGTGTACACACCAGGCAACTGTTTTACTGTTATGAGCAATGAAAGTCTGCATTAAGAACATTCGAATTGTGTCCAGGAAGGCCTCTGCATTGCCATTGGCTTCAGGCAGGTGTAGAGCCAATGGAAAGAATCAAGATTTTTCTCTGGCCTGATGTGATTGATTAAAGTCAAAATTTTCAATTACATGTGACTAAAAATGCCTGTAGTGAGTGATTACATTTTCACCAATGATTTCTGGGCAGTGGATTAACCTAATGTGAAAGCTTCATTCAGATCAATAATTTCTGACTTCATAAGTACCTTGTATCCTTCTAAGTATCCATGTGATGTTTCGCTCACAATAACCCAAGACACTCAATATCAGTTTGTAATGCCATACACCTACTTTATAAATCAAAGAAATCAACATCCTCACTCAGAGTCAACCAGTCATGAATTTCTTGGCACACTTGTGTAAATCATTTGCCAACTTTCACAATATAAGGTGCCCTCCCCTCCACCCCATTCTAAGGTCTATGCAGTCAACATGGTGACATGAATGTTATTTTGCTGCCTGCACAAATTTAGCAGAACTTGACTGATATATTTACATGTAAACTCTTCATTTCTTCCAACAGGACGATTCTCACCAAATGTTTCTGTTTTCCACATCATTCATGGCCAAACCCATTATGGGAGAGTAATCCTTAACACCATGGAAGAATTCTGGTCAGTTGGCAGCAAGATAAGAATCAACAACAGCATCAATGGGGAACTGGGAGTCATGTCCAAGGGCAGGCCCACACATGAAGTCATTAAACGCGCTTTCACAGTATGCTCTTCAATTATTTTCCTACACCTAAGTTTCTAGCCCAAGCTAGAGTCATATCCATAATGTAGCCTACTTGAAGCAACTAGCTATCTTCTTTCTCTCTTTGTATCTGTTTCATTCTGTCCCACCTGTGCATCGTCCAATACCATATTGATGTTGGAGTCAATCAAACTTGAAGCAAATATTGTCACAATTTCCTTATGAATCCCCCACTAGAATGTGTGTTGTAATTTACAAAGTTAAAATTATAACTGATATTTTGATTATATGTTATGAAATCGAAACTTTCAGTGGGCGAAGCTGTTGCTTACATTTTGGAAGCCCTCTCATAACATGAGGAAATCAGAACTTGTGGAACCTTCCTTACACTTTCAGGCACTAAATGCATCTGACTACAAGTGGCACCAATGCACCCAATTCGTCCATTGGTGTGCAACACAACCTCCCCCACATCCAGTTGGAACCGTCATCACATGGGAGAAGCACTGACCTTGTGCTGTGCAAAAGTGAGAGTTCAAGTGACTAACCTCTCTGAGAAGGCCAAAAAGGACATCTGTGCTGAGGGCTCTCTCATGAGCTTCATCCATGATGATGGCACTGTAATTATCTAAGTCAGGTTCACGGAGGGACTCACGAAGAAGGATGCCATCAGTCATGTACTTAATCAGTGTTTTCTGTCAAGGCAAAAAACAAGCAAGTGTTAATGAGGTGCTTCATGAGGAAAACAAAACAGATCTACACCTTTATGCAACACTCATGAAATTAATTCCAAAATGATACAAAAATCTGAGGGCAAACACAGGAATAAAAGTTTCCATATTCAAATAATGGGCCTACATTTTACTTCCACATTAATTTTTGATTTAGTGATTAGTCTATTAATGGTACAAGAGCTCTGTGGCTGTACTGCATTAGAAATAAAGTTACATTATAGAAAAATTGCACCAATTTTTAAACACTTTTAAAATCTGTCCATAGAAGGTTAATGTGGTCTTTCACGACCAATAAGATGTAAGCAAATAATGTTATGTGATACCTCTGAAGTGCAGTCTTCGAAGCGTATGGCATATCCAACCTCCTCCCCCAGTTCAGTCCCCATCTCATCAGAGACTCGCTTGGCTACAGACATGGCAGCCACTCTTCGGGGTTGGGTGCAGCCAATCAGGCCATATCGACTGTAGCCATCCTCGTGCAGGTACTGGGTCAGTTGGGTTGTCTTTCCACTCCCTGTCTCACCCACTATCACAACCACGCTATTTTCACGGATTACATTCAGGAGCTAAGGGAAAAAAATTAAAAATTAAAAATCCACCTTATTAATATTCTGAAAAAAAGGAACTGGAAGGATTGAAAGCCTGTGCTGTCAACAGCTAATGTTTCCAATTGGTGTCCAAATGATTAATCACCTGACTCATACCATTTCCATAAGCATAAGTATTGCACCATACTCCATGAAATACAAAAAGACCCATGACTAGATGCTTATAGCATCCCTGGATATGTCAGCTTAAGACACATGCACACATTGAGTCCCACTCCCCTCTGCTCATGCAGTGGCGGATCTATGGGGGGGTGGGGGGGGGAGGTGATAGGGGAGACCCCCCCCCCCC